>CAMTDV010000193.1:0-56673 GCA_947069175.1 Scalesia atractyloides
TGTGTGTTTGTGTTAGTGTTAGGCATGTTGTATGTGTAACTATACTACATATGTAATCAATAGTTGATCTCGACGTCTCTATTGAGAAAAGAAATTGAAAAAAGGCTGATCATGGAAGACTCAAAGAGACGTTAGCTAGAAGAGGTGTGCGAGAAGGCATGGAATGCGTTATGTATGGAGCCTCTCCGGAGTCATCTATCTGAAAATCTCATGGTTAGTTGTGACATGGCAAAGAAAGTATTAAAATTTGTTAAAACATGGTGTAATCTGCACTCTAGGCAAGGAGGTTCGTTCATAGACACTATAGACCACCCGCTGAGGTGTCCTCATTATGGTGTAATCTACTTGACGACTTTTTGATTTATTTGGAAGGCAAGAAACCATAGTATTTTTGTAGGCAATCATCATCTCCCGGATAATATGGTGGAGTCGATCAAAGCTCATACTTTTATTTGGATTAAACACATGGCAAAAATGAATCTCATTAATTGGTCTTCTTGGAGTAAGTTTTCCTTTAATTTTATTGTTTGCTTGTTTTTGCTAGTTTCTTGTTTGCCTTTGTTATGTAAGTAATGTCTTTGCATGAATAATCTTCTTGAAAACCTAGGCCTATTTGGAGCAAAAGTAATTTAAAATCATGTTTTAAGCTTTCGGGTGTTACCACTTGGTGTTAGAGCCGTAGGTTGATAGATTTGAATATGTAAGGGTACCTTAAGCATGAAATGAGAGGGTTTGGAAGTGAGTTTCAAACTTGAATGGTTAAATGATCATTTATCTTGTCTTTTAACAATAATCATGGGATGAGGTGATGGTGTTTTGAATAAAAATGGATCAAAGGACAAAAGAGGCATGGGGTGGGTGGTTCTAGGCCTAAAAGAGGGAAGGAGAGGGGGTATGGTGGTTGGTGGTTGGTGCTAGAGCATGATGACTGTGTTTATTAACTAGATGGTTGGTCGTTGGTTGGATTTTGAATGGAGGATTAATCTATTTGTTCACCAATACTTGTGTCATATATAATTTTAACTAGTTTTTAGAAAAATACATTGTTAGAACATCTTTTGGTGCGAGATTGTGTTTATCATTTATAAATCACATTACAAATATAAAACAGACGCGAAATCTAGAAAATACAAGACTAACCCACAAAACTACATTTCTACACTAATATACTAATATTTTAGAATTTTTTATACTAATTAGATGATAGTAAGTGTTATATTATAGCTTTTATTTATTTTAATTAAAGAATAGTGTTATTTTTCTTATACATAATATAGTTTTAGTTTTTCTTGGCATGCGTCTTTTTTTATCAAACCTTCGCTTTTTTTTGCGTTTTGCGCCTAGGCCCTAGGCGAGGCCTATGCGCATTGAGTGCACTTAGCACCTTTAATAACTATGGGACCAACAGATCCAAGGAGGCAAAAGTATTCGAATCCAAGAACAAAAGGTAAAGATCAATGTTTTTGAAGAATGAAGAATCAATTCTATGTGAAAATGTTGAAAAACAATGGCTTTCAGCCCTTTTACTCAAAAGCACGTGTTTACGATTGTAAAGTTGTAATTAGCGAACTCGTTCCTTTTGAGGGTTAAGCCCATCCTAACTTATTGAAATTGTTTTTCAACCCATGTTGACCCGTTGAATTTTTTTTAAAATATAATCATGCCCATCCCAACACCTTAAGAATACAACTTAACCCTAAACAACCCATATAATGATAGGCCTAGGAAAAAGGGATCATAGTCTTTACTTCCTATATTACCATGAATAGCATTGAGTTTTATATATCATCTATTACTAACATTTCAAAACACGCAAAGCATTTAAATTCTGTTGTTTGTCCTTGAATTCAAAGAAATGGGAGATGTACCTTAAACCATTTAAACACGTCCACTTGCATATTTATGAAGGTAGTCTAGTCCACTTAAAACACAAACCAAAAGGCCTGTAGTTTTGTCAAATTCTACTTGTGTTTTCGTCATCCAAGCCTTTGATTGCAAAATGAATCCCGCGACCAGAAAAACAGCGATATAGTTGTCTGAAACTAATGATCGTGCCGACTGTCACAATTATCATCACAAGTTGCATAGTACATAGCCCTCTTTATGAATTGAGACCTATTAATTTTTTCAATAACGAAATATGATCATGGACAAGTTATAAACATGAATGATAACCCTTGCACTTTCGTTTACAAAACACAAATGTTGATTAGGTACTATAACATTTCAAATGGTTCAAAGCTATCAAAGCACAATTAGACTTGTATATGTTGTTAATTTGTTAGAACTAGAACTCTATCAAGTATTAAAAACTGAATTTAGACGTTTAACACAAAGATTTGAAAAACAACGATTGCAAGTAGAGATACCTCAGAAACGAAAACATCAACGAGAAACTGAGTGGAAAGCTAATGATTGACTGATTAAGCTCTAGCGTGGTGGAAGAAGGACGGTCGGCGTTCTTGGTGGTGGTCAGTTATTATTGTGCAAGAAGTTTTGTTGCGGGGCGTCTAGGATTTTGACAATAAAAAATGGAGAGGATAGAACGTTGAAGTAAGAAAAACTTAAAAATCATGTATACATCACACAACACACATAACATATACTAACAACATCAAAAATAATCTTGAAGACTAATGAATCACAAGATACACATACAATATTACTTAAAAATAGAAAAATTACTAATTAATGGCCCATTATTAATCCTATAAACAGAACAATATTATCACCCACTAGTTGATTAATGTATTGTGTACACATCATGCAACACATATAACATATACTAATAACATCTAAAACAATCTTTAAGATTAGAATCACAAGATACATATACAAAATTACTTAAAAGGAAAAAAAATTACTAATTAAAAACCATTAATAATCTATAAACAAAACTTCATTATCATAGACATTAGAAGATTAAACGTACATCATACTGATAGGACACACATAACATAAACTATATTATATTTCGCTTAAGGAAATTAAAATCACACAGTAACATTAATAATATTATATATTCAATAAAAAATATCTAAAATCACACTGATTCAGTATACATCACCCTTAACTTGTAACATTCGTACGCAATGAGAGTACAAAAATCATTCAATATTTAGGTACGTCATACTATAGCATAATCACAAAGAGAATCTGACACATTCTTTTTCACTTTTTATAACAAAATCATCAAAAATTAGTTATACGTTACATAAAGTACATATCTACAAATATAAAAAAAAGAGTAAATTCGTGGCTTACCCTACCAAATCGGCTTAAACTGTAGTAGAAGATGAAATTGTGAGGAGAAATGTAACAATGTAGGCACAATTAAATGATCAGAGCAAAAAGAGAGTTGAAATCCCTAGAGTTAAAAGAAAACTGCAAAAAGAGAAGCAGTTAGTTTGGTTTACAACTTTATATTGATACACATATGTATACATGTAATTCGGAAAAAAGAAAGAAATCCTTGTTATAATAAAGAGAAGTTAGGTTGGTATAAAAAAATTGTGTCTGAGACGCATCTAGATTAGAGATGGTCTCAGGTGAGAGAGCGACTTAGACGGGACGTGATCAAGCGACTTCGTTTCAGGTTTTTTAATTGGAATATCGAGTATGAATAACATAAGAAAAAAAACCAAAAAGAGAATCGGAGCTTACATGCAATGAAAGAATGGAGTTGGAGAAGGAATCGGAGTTTCCGGTGACAAAACAACAAAATCGGAGAAGAAATCAAAGGTTGCTGGCTGATTATAGGGTTGGGATCGACCGCTGGTTTTTAGGGTGAAATGAAGTTGACGGCTAATTGTTAGGTTAAACAGAGAACGGAGGAACATTAGGTTAGACAGTGATGCATATGTGATATAATGAAATATCAATAAGATATGTGAATTAGATACGAATGTAACAGCTTATATTTATGTTAAACCACATATATACCAGCTTACATTTACCCTCTTTTTTTCTATGAACGGAAGTACCATTTTCAACCCAAAAGTTATGGCTTTTATCAAAATTAACCCAGTACATATTTGTGTTTTAGTTGTTATGTGTCTGTGTATGAATGTGTTTTGTGTATGATATGTGGCTTAAAAGACATTTGTCTTTTACAAAACTAATGCGTATTGCATAGTGGGCCTTCACCTCTCGCCTCCACTCCAAGAATGTTAGCACCTGGTGTGCCTCATTTTTTGTCTAAACTAAAGAGTTGTGTGACACGATATATATCTATATATAGTGAAGAGTTCAAATGACAAGAAAAATTTTAAGAACAAAAAGAATAACTTTTAAACCAATAGAAGTTTTACATTTACTTCATTTAATTTGTGTATTTAATGTTATGGAAAAGGGCATATAGGTAAAATTATAATTGTCATTGATTAGCTAATTAATTAAACTTATAACTCATTTTTTTCATATACTCTTTCAGGATAAAATAATTTATGGTGTAAGACAATTTTCGACATGTATAGGATAAATTTTGAAATGTGTAGGGTAAATTTACACATGTGTAGGGTAAATTCCGGTAAATGTAAGAAATATGTAGGATAAATTTTGAAATGTGTATGATAAAATGTTTTTGCTTTATTATTTTGAAATGTGTATGATAAAATGTTTTTGCTTTATTAACGAGAGATAACATATTTAATAAGAAGAGTTATAAACTATTTAATGTTTTACCATTATGCCATTTCTTCTTTTTCTTCTCACATTAAATATCTTCTCAAATGAACCTTCCCATATATATATATATATATATATATATATATATATATATATATATATAAGTTTTAACACAATAACTGTGAGACAAATTAAATTAATAAAAATCATAGACAATATATTATAAGAATGATTGTTTACAGAAAGTATTACAAAACTTCCAATCAACGTGTTAAAGTAGTAATATCTCTATACTTTTTTTGAACATTATTAGGCTTTGTGTAACGTATGTTAAGTGAGTCAATCGAAATTTTAATTAAGCCTGTTTTTCAGGAACGTGGCTAACTCTCTCAACAAGCTCGTTAAGATCGTCAGACCAATCAACGTTAGAGTTTACGACATCCTCCGAAATCCTCCTAACTCATTCAAAGATATCCACATCTTCTTAGAGACAGACATTTTTAACCTATAAATTTTCATATCAAATAGCTTTTACCTCAATTAAATAGCAATAAATTTAAAAATATGCAAACTTATTATCAAGTCATAAAAAAGAGGCTCATAGACATCAATGTAATGGTGTGCCTTATTAGTCACAATAACCATAATAAAGAATTATTCGCCATCGCTAATGAGGTCGTAAACCTGAATATAAACAAAAAACCACAACCAAAATTACATATAAAAAAGGTCATACTATCTGACCTTAGCATAAATGTCCATCACCAAATAGCCAAATTGGCTTTGTAGGCTTAGAAATATGGGATTAACTGATTGCTTTTATCAAGCCTTCTCAGTTTTTTTAACCCCTATGTGAAACATCATAGCCTATTTAACTGAAACAATCTCATATTAACCAACTTTAAATACCAAGCCAATATATAACAACCAAAACCCAATATACAACAACACTAAATACAACTGTAACAAAATGTTGCTAATTTATATAATTTGAGTTATCAATTAGCAACAAATCCCTTAGGCATTGTTATGTAAAACAACAAAACATCAAAACTCTTTCGTGGTTTGACCCCTTACTACCTACCACTAACACATTGTTAAGGGTAATTTGGGCATTATAAATATTATCGTTGAGCGGGGCGCGGCACTCCGATCACTAGTATAAACTTTAGGTTGATTTTTAGCCATTGCATGCTAGTATGATTACATGATTGGTATAACTTTAAACATGTGGATTTGAGACTTTATACATACTTATGCTACGTACACAAACTAGTATGCTCACCGACATAATTTGTGTTGACGAATATTTTATACGTTTTGCAAGAAATACTTGATGATGCAAGATATCTACTTAGGGTGGATCTTGAAATTCACCAAAATTTGTTTATGCATTTTTACGTGTTTTAGTCTTGTAACTTGAAATTTGTTGTATTTTTCTTTGGAGACAATGTAATGTTTTTATTTGATGAAATGAAATTTTGAATTTATTGTCGCAATTTGGTGTTATGTTTTCTTTGAGCAATCTATTATGTCTCACCTCAATGATTCTTCCATAAGTAGGGGTGTGCACCAAAACTGACAATGTTATGTTTTCTTTGAGCAATCTATTACGTCTCACCTCAGTGTTAGTTTCAGTCTGGCGCTTGGTCGTATAAAACTCGTATAGAGCTATACTTTGTATTGTATTGTATTGTGTCGTATCGTATTTTTTCAATATTAATTTTAAACATTATATACACTTTCTATTATATCGTATCATATCGTATTGTCTTATTGTATCAAATTGTGTGGTATCTTATTGTATCATTATGTGTCTTATTGTATTATATCATCTCCTGTCATATAGTATTATACATTATATGTATCCAACCATTCAAAAAATTGAATATAAAATCACATATATAAACAACTAAAACTACAAAATTTAAATATATGTGCATACATAACAAATTCAAATACAATATAATGTGAAACTAAAAAAAGACAATGAAAAAAAGACACCTGCGGATCTTGACACGCCACAGGTGGATCCTGATCTACCAGATCAACGTTCAGATACCGTCACGGCCTATATCTCGTGCCTTATCCATGTCCCCCTCGATAACCTTGTATCAAAAGGTCCTCAAGGTGGTCGTGGCGGCGATCTATCATGACTAACATGCGGTCTACCTGGCGCTTCATCCTATCTAACGCTTCTGTGACGTGACAACCGGAGGCAAATCGGTGTGAGCATGGTGGGGGTATTGAGGCAACCCATGTAGCCGTGGCGAATCTATTAGCCTCGCCAACCTCCTCTAGTGTTGCCTAATGAATTGTGCCATGTCTGGCAACGTGCCATCCTACGTAGCTTCTAACAAGGTCAAACGCAACAAAACTCGCAAGGTGTCGTGCAGTTGATCAACCGAAGGCCTACTACGCCCATGACCCTGCCCCTGACCTGCCAGTCCCACATCTATATCCAAATGGAACCTGTAAAAATCGAATCGATATACGTAATTTATATTTATCTTTAGCAACATTAAAATTTAATATTAAAATAAACTAATTTATATTTAAATTAAAATAAACTAGATTTTATTAAAAAAAGAAGGTCAGTTTACAAACTTTTTGTATAACAAATTAATAATAATTAATACACTTTTTAAATTTCTAAACTTTTTAAATAATTTGATCAATTAAAAATAAGTAATAAACTTTTTAACTTATAAACGTTTAAAATATTTTTAATTTATAAATTAATCAAACATTTAAGAAAAATCAGGGTTTATATGTGGCGTATATGGAGGCCACGTCATCGTCATTTTAAACAGATGAGCCTATACGATACGTATAGCCCAACACATGTCATATAGTTCACAAGTTATACAACTTAAATAATAAAATTTTATACAAAATACATTGTCATGATCACAAGTTAAAATAACTAACCTTTACCGTGACAAAAAAAAAAGAGAAATGGATAGGTTAATTTTTCAGGCCTTGAGTGTGTGTTTTTATGTATGTTTGATTTGTTATTCATACGGGGAAGGCTGGTGTGATGTGTGTATCAGCCAGACAAACCCATATACTACTTGTATAGGTCTTTACAAGTCATATAGGGGTTCGTATGGCTGATACACATCGAGCGTCTCTCATAAGATGCCCTTATACAACTCTTAAAGACTTATACAAGTCATATAATGGTTTATTATTTTTTATTAAATTTTATAATTAATATAAATTTTATACAATTAACTTTTATACATTAAAAAATTATAATTAATTTAAAATTATGCATTAATTTTTTTATAAAGTACATAAAACTAGAGTTTAACCCCAAGTTGTGGGTGTGGGGTCGTAAAATCATTTTAAATAGTAAGCAAACAAAGATAAAAAAATGAGAAAAATCGTTGAACAACAAACTTGATTTAATACCACCATGTGACGTAATATGTAGTTACAAACAAACGCAGCTAACTGGCATAAAATATAGACAAAGTCAAATTTGCAGAGAAACCATTAAAAATAAAGACACAACACTACAAAGACAAAAACAAAAAAATGTATACATCACACAACACAAATAACATATACTAATAACATCCAAAATAATCTTTTAAGAGAGAACAATTAGTTGACTAATGTATGTGTACACATAATGCAACACAAATAACATATACTATTAACATCTAGACAATCTTTAAGATTAGAATCACAAGATACATATACAAAATTACTTAAAATGAAAAAAGAATTACTAATTAAAAACCATTAATAATCTATAAAAAAAACTTCATTATCATAGACATTAGAAGATCAAACGTACATCATACTAATACAACATACATAACATAAACTATTTTGTATTTCCTTTAAAGAAATTAAAATCACACAGTAACATTAATAATATTATATTTCCTTCTAGTGTGACATGGATGAAATGATTCTCTCATCAACATACATAAGGGCTACAACTTGATAGGGTAAACGTGCTCTGTCAAGACCAATCATTAGGGGAAAGAAAATTTGACAACCTTTTGTACTTAAAATTCGCTATATTACAAGCCAAACTATAGTGAACTAATATTAAACTGGTCAAAATAACACCTTAAAGTAAAACCAGTCAGATGTGCTAATAAAACATGTCAACCTTATGAAAATAGAATGAACCATTTCTTGAGCATATTCATAAACCTGTTATGTACTTTGCCATGCGTCATTCAGCCTATATAGTGAACTAATGTATTATTAAAATTTGATTGCTTCCTCAAGTGCACATGTCGGATCATGCACGTGGTCTTTGGAGTTTAATAGTTCCGTTTGTTATTTTGAATAAATCTAAGTTGTTAGTGAGTCCGAGTCTTTTGTTTTTTTATTAACCGTTGTAAGCTGTCCTATATAATGGCAGCCTCTGTGTTCATGTTTTCTCATTCACAAAAGCATTAAACCAAAAGCCTGAGTTGATCCTTATTATTCTAAGCTTTGTGAGAATATTGTAGTTCTAATACAAAATTACTTAAAATGAAAGAAGAATTACTAATTAAAAACCATTAATAATCTATAAAAAAAACTTCATTATCATAGACATTAGAAGATCAAACGTACATCATACTAATACAACATACATAACATAAACCGTTTTGTATTTCCTTTAAAGAAATTAAAATCACACAGTAACATTAATAATATTATGTTTCCTTCTAGTGTGACATGGATGAAATGATTCTCTCATCAACATACATAAGGGATACAACTTGATAGGGTAAACGTGCTCTGTCAAGACCAATCATTAGGGGAAAGAAAATTTGACAACCTTTTGTACTTAAAATTCGCTATATTACAAGCCAAACTATAGTGAACTAATATTAAACTGGTCAAAATAACACCTTAAAGTAAAACCAGTCAGATGTGCTAATAAAACATGTCAACCTTATGAAAATAGAATGAACCATTTCTTGAGCATATTCATCAACCTGTTATGTACTTTGCCATACGTCATTCAGCCTATATAGTGAACTAATGTATTATTAAAATGTGATTGCTTCCTCAAGTGCACAAGTCGGATCATGCACGTGGGCTTTGAAGTTTAATAGTTCCGTTTGTTATTTTGAATAAATCTAAGTTGTTAGTGAGTCCGAGTCTTTTGTTTTTTTATTAACCGTTGTAAGCTGTCCTATATAATGGCAGCCTCTGTGTTCATGTTTTCTCATTCACAAAAGCAATAAACAAAAAGCCTGAGTTGATCCTTATTATTCTAAGTTTTGTGAGAATATTGTAGTTCTAATACCATCAGTGGTATCAGAGCTAGAGCGTAAACCTTCTTTGATTAATCCCTACTTCAAATCTGATCTACTATGGCTAAGCAAGCAAGTACATTACTCACTCTTACTACTCAAATCCCTGTTTTTAAGGGAGAAGGGTATGAACACTGACTATCCGTATGAAAACAATTCTGAAGTCAAGAGATCTATGGGATCTGATTGAACAAGGTGTGAATGAATCTGAAACCGATGTAGGCAAACTCAAGAATGAGAGGAAAAGAGATGCTCATGCTATGGCAATAATTCAACAAGCTGGGCATGATCAACTGTTTTCCAGAATTACGGCTGCTGAATCATCAAAAGAGAGTCGGGAGATCTTGAAAATGGAGTATCAAGGAGATACTCAAGTGAAAGCAATCAAACTTCAGGGTCTAAGAAGAGATTTCGAAAATCTAACCATGAAAGAAGGAGAAACTGTTGGCGAATATTTCTCCAGGGTTATGGGAATTATGAGTCGAAAGAGATCATATGGTGAAGTTGTAACTGACTAGGCTATTGGGTGAGAAAATTTTGCGTAGTCTTACGCCTAAGTTTGACTTTATTGTGCCGTCCATTAAGGTCTCTTTTGATCTCACCAAACTTATACAAGTAAAACTTGTGGGATCTCTACAATCCCAGTGAAGAAAGACTCAATAGTAGATCCGCGGAAAAATTAGAAAAAGTTGAAGGCCATGCACTACAAGTGATCCAAGAAAATAATCGACCAACAAACACACGTGGTAGAGGTCGTGGAGGCTTCAAGGGCCGTGGAAGAGGCAGATCACTCGATAGAAGCAAAGTGCCTCGTCCAGATAACGTCGCGGCGGTGGTAACCGTCATGGCTCGTGACTAGTATCTCGTGCCTTATCCATGTCCCCCTCGATAATCCTGTATCAAAAGGTCCTCAAGATGGTCATGGCGGCGATCTATCATGAGTAAGTTGTGCTCCATCGGTGTGAACATGCTTGGGTTATTGAGGCACCCCATGTGGCTGTGATGAATCTGTCAGCCTCGCCGATCTCCTCTAGTGTTGCCTAATCAATCCTGCCATGTCCGGCAACGTGCATCCTACGTAGATTTTAACAGCGGTCAAAAGCATCAGTATGCTATGCTGCTCAAACTCTTAAGTACAGGTACCCACGCAGCTGGTCAACCGAAGGCCAACTAAGCCCATGCCCCTTCGCTCGACTGCCAGTCCCACATTTATATCAAAATCAAACCTGTAAAATCGAAATTATATACGTAATTTAAGTTTATATTTAACAACATTAATATTTAATATTAAAATAAACTAATTTATATTTAAAATAAAAAACTAAATTTAAGTTCTAAAATAAGCTGTATTTTATAATGATATATTATTTTTTATAATAAATTTTATACAATTACCTTTTATACATTTAAAGTTTATACATTTAACTTTTATACTTTAAAATTTTATACATTAAAAAAATTATAATTACTTTAAAATTATACATTATTTTTTTATAAAGTACATAAACCTAGTGTTTAACCACGCGTTGAGGGTGCGGGGGTCGTAAAATCATTCTAAGTAGTAAGCAAACGACGATAAAATTTTGAGAAGTATCACTGAACAATAAACGTGATTTAATACTACAATGTGACGTAAAATGTAGTTACAAACAAATGCGACCTTACACGGCTAACTGACATAAAATATAGGTAAAGTCAAATTTGTAGAGAAAGCATTAAAAATTAACGATACAACACTACAAGACAAAAACAAAAAAAATGAAAAAAAATCATCAATGTCATTTTTGTAAATATGTTTAAATTGAGTGCTTCTTTAGCTATCGTAGCCAAGATACTAGGGATGAGAAAATGGTACCGGTTTAACCAGTATCGAATTTCCTGAACCGGAATATTTTAGTACTGAGATTCGGTGTTTCGGTACCGGTATGGTTTTTACCTTCAAATACCGGTACCATACCGGTAACGAACCGTACCGTATCGGCTATTTCTGGTACCGGTACCCATTTTTTGAGATTTTCTGTGACATCCCGTAATTTAAGGTCAACGTCGCTAACCCTTTTCTATTAATTAGAGTTTATAAATGCACAAGCAAATGAAGTTAAGGTTGGTTAACTTTGCAAATAGAAAGACTCAAGAGTCATTACACAAAGTTATGTTGGTAACTTTCTACCCAAGTTTGTAACTTGGAAACTTGAGGGAGCATTCATGCATTTATGGAAAGTTGTTTTTTAAAATAAATAAATAAATACAACCCAAACCCTAGCTTCCCCCATAATCACGTACGCACATCCCTTCCATCCCTCTAGACGATTTCAAGAACAAGAAACCCTAAGCTTGCTTGATCTTCATCTCCATCTCTAGGTAATCCATTCAAGGTTTTGATCTTAGTTTTAGTTGCATGTTGGCTATGTTTCTTGACTCTACATGAATCTTGATCTTGTTGTGATTCTTGATGTATGATAACATGGATGTTATGTGTTAGGGTTTGCTAGAAACATGTATTATAATGATTCTTGATAGTCTAGTAACTTGATGATCATGTACGCATGTTAGGGTTTTGGTTATTTATGATTTTGATAATGAAACTTGAGGCTATATTCGTGTATGGATGTTGTTTGGGTTTTGATTGCTGAAAATAGTGTTTATAGTGTCATAAACATATTTTATATGAAACCTGAATCCAAACAGAACCTAATCAGAATTACAGCCGACTTGTATCGGATACAACGTAGGCAAAACTTGACAAAAACGTGTGTTTCTTGAGTCTAGAATGTAACTAGGAAATAGATTTTAAACCCCACTGGAATCATAATTTTTCGATGAGTTTTGATATTTTAAATAAATTTTTCCGTGTCAAAGGTGCATGCTGCAATTTTCAGCAGAAATTTTAGCCTATTACGAATATCACTCAGTCTATACGAATATCATAATTCAGTCCGTGTTTGGAGTTAATATGTGAATTTATATAGTAGGTAGTGCTAGAAAATCCTCAAATTCTCTAACTGAATTTTGTTAAAGAGTTAACGAGGATTTTTAAATAATATTTACTGTGAACTGTCGCCAGAAAGTGACGAATCAGAGTTATGTGTACTATTTGATTTTTCATGAACTTTCTGTAAACAATTAAGCTTTAGAAAATTTACACAAGGACAAATGGACCATTCTCACGTTACATAAATTTGTTGTAATTGTTGTAGCTCATTTAGTATTTTAATAAAATCCCTAAAAACAACCAAGTTTTGGAGTTCTAAACTAGTAGTGCTGTGAATTGAATTTTGTGTGTCTATGTGTTGCTTGTGTTATCATAGGATGTTAATACTTGTTTAGAACCTAAGTTAATGTCGTTTAACATGTTGTATGTTATGTTATGATCCTGTACACGAATTCACCCGAAAGAACATTTAAGTGCCAATGTGATGTATGTTATGTGTTAGATACGTGTAGGGTTACGTGTCTTGCATGAATCACACACTAACAACCTAATGATAACAATAATAGGAAGTGGTGGACCACATCGGCTCGAAATTCACTTAAGACATACCGAGCAAAACAAAGGTGAATTCACGGCCCCTACTTTTTTAAATGTTTTTAAAAACACAGGGGGATAAAGCATGCACTACATACGTAAAGTAATGTCATAATGATACGGTACGGTAATGTCACTACTATTAGGGTTTTTGTTATATTAGTTATGGTCATAAAGTAGCATTTATCACGTAAAGTCCTCACAAACCTCAGACCGTTAGTATTGGGTGGATAGTGGGGGAATTTTGAGTAATACTACTTGGCCCGACAAGCTTCACTTGAGCTAGTCGCGCTAGCTAGATCGGAAATGGTCAACCGCTGTAGAATTGGACTAACTTATCGCCATGGTTAGTGACAGACAAGTAACAATCAGCTTCGGTTTCGAACTCTTTCGTGACGTAACTTAGGTTAGCCACCTACAAATAAAACAAGTAACTGCTAAATGCTTCAACTTACTATTTCGGGTTTAAAACAGTGGAAAACTCTTGAGAAACAACTTACTTTATAACTGTAACCTAAAATCTGTAAACTCACTCATCATTATGTGTTGACACTTGTTCTTTCGTGTCTTTCTCTGGTTGCTAAGGTATCACATATCAGGGCTAGAATACATCATGGAGTCGCATTGATTTCATCAAATATTTAGACACAACGTTTAATTACATTAGCTATTTTGGTTTCGTAATTGTTTACGCTTCCGCAACTTAATTGTATAAACAATATTTTCTCCTGAATGAGCAAATAGGAAAATTTTTTAATTTATTTAGTGTCGTTCAATATGACTAATGACTGTGATCATGGTTTGTCACATGCCTCGCAGGAGAACTCCGCATGTGGAATTTGAGGGTGTGACATTTTCGGTACCCGTTGATAAGGAGCTCATCCCTACAAGAAACTACTCAAATTGTTATTATATAGTAATTAGACTTAGTACAATTAAAATATATGTAAAATTATAAATAATATTTATACAACTAAAATACATAAAAAAAATTATAGATTAACCTAGATAAAACACAGTGGGGTCCGGCTTAGGATTCGTTAACGCCCTACACCACTGTATGCGAGGCTAGTAGGTATTATACCAAAGTTATGCTTCGGTGTCAATTGCAAAATTAGTTTGGTAAAGGCTTTGTAAAATTCCTTCTAGTGTGACATGGATGAAATGATTCTCTCATCATCATGGATACAACTTGATAGGGAAAATATTCTCAGCCAGGATCAATCATTAGGGGAAGAAAGTTTGACAACCTTCCGTCCTTAAAATTCGCTATATTACAACAAGTCAAAGTATAGTGAACTAATATTAAACGGGTCAAAATAAAACAGATTAAAGTAAAACCGGTCAGATGTGCTAGTAAAACATGTTAACCTTATAAAAATAGAGTGAACCATTTCTTGACCATATTCATCAACCTGTTATGTATTTTGCCATTGGTACAAGGAAATACCTTGATAATATACTCAAACCTCATATGTATTTAACCTGATATGCTTTCAGCCTATATAGTGAACTAGTGTATTGCCACTGATTAATCTAAGTATATTTTTTTAACGACTAACTCACACACCCTTTAATTTCACATTTACATCTTAAAACAAGCTTTTATCCATTATAGGACTTAAACCCTCAACCTCAACACACATTTCCTTCACACCTTAATTAACTTGATACAAGCCTTTTGGTTATAATGGCAGAAGTTGTAAATACAACCACTAAGGTTGATAAAAAAAAAGATACATACACTACAGATGGTAGAAATGATTACCAAAACATCCCCGCTAACAAGAAGGTTACAGGAATCTGTAAGGCCTGCCCTTTTATTCTAGGTAAATTGTGCACCTTTGACTTTTAGAAAGTCAAACCTGTTAGTTCTCATATCTTAGTTTGATTCACATAAAGTATTTTTGTAATCTTTAAATTATTTATATCCTAAAATTTTTCTTAAAGTGGTTACTAATTATTATTTATTTGTCTAATTGTTGAATTTTTTAATGTTAGTTTTTAAGAAGAAAAGCAACTTATTCGACTATTAAAAGTAAAAAAACTGACTCGTTCTTCATGAGGCTGCTATTGATGATTCAGTTTGTTTAACAAGAAACGAGTGATGTGTTTTCAAATGCTTAGGGTGTGTTTGGTTGCAGAAAAGTGTCCATTTTTTCTATTTTTTTTTTCTTTTTAAGATGATATAATTTTGGTAATCTTCTCTAATACATTTATTATTTAAAAAAAGCCAAAAGAAAAAAAAACGTTGAACGGGGTGCTAACCCGACCCATGACATGTTGGAATCGAATGAAAACGCATGTAATGAACCTTTAAATTTTTGATTTTTGATTTTTTTTTGTGAATTAATTATGATTTAAAATTTTACATTCCATGTGCCAATGCCACAAACCAAGAGAGGTATACACTTCTTGCTAATTACTAATTGTCGGTATACTCTTTCAATATGTGGTATAACAAAGAACAAACATCTCTTTCATACTTCATGATTATCCCAAACATCAAACCAGAAAAGTATAACAGAAATGCAACATTTCTTTCATTTCGAAATATTATTTACGTCTTATCATTCTAAAAAATTGACTTTGTATAACCCGTTTAGCACATACGTACTTAAACTAGTATTATCCAGACGAGTAAATAGATTAACGTTGTGACAACGATTAATGTTGTGTTAGAAAGTAATCACAAAATCACCCCCCTAATTCAAACTTACCCATTTTCCATCCTAGTACTCTAGAAGCAGGGATGCTTTAAAAAAAAATTAAAATCCATTTTTGCGGAGGAATATTAAAAACCTGAGTTAAAAAAACACATTCAATATTTAGTATTAGATTATTAGGAACTGATTATAAAAACAATTTGAAGGAACTAAGTATACCACTAGAACTCCTAGTCTTAGAGCCAAAATAATATAGGTTTACTCATTATTCACCCGAATTAAAACTACAGTCGGCTTGAGCTTTGCTTATCGAGCTCGAGCCGACTCGTGAGCCTAAATGAGCCGACTGTTTATAAAAATTTTGTTGAACGTAACACATAGATGTAAAAAGAATGGGTAGTATGGTACCAAAATAGAAGTAGATAAGTTCCTAAGTTTGACCATATTAACGTTACTTGGTCGGAATCAATTTGGTTCCTCATAACACACCTATAGGAATGTCAAGACAGACATAGAAATGAATACCAAAACTGATGTTTATAATAAAAGTTGGTTAAAAAAAATCAACAATGTTTGACTTGTTTGTTTTTTAATAAAAGTTAGTTAAAAATAAGCACGCTAAGATTATTAAATAATAAAAATGGTAAACCTTACCACTTGTACAACTTACAAAACGTGGTGTATAAAAAAAAGAAATGTAAGATTTAAGAACAAAAGAAACATTCTAATAAAAAATTTGCAACAGATCGTTCATTTTCAAACTTCTTTTAGAATGGTTTATTTCTTTTTTCAAATCTTCATTTTTTAGACCGTTTGTTTATTCAAAATTCATTATTTTTAACATTTCGTTTATTAAATTCGTGCGTTTTTTAGTACCTTACACTTATTAACTTATTTTTTTAAGGTTTGGTTTTTTTATAAACATCATTGTTTTTAATCTTCATTTTTTAAACCACTCATGTAACATCCGTCAAAAACCGGATTAACCAAACCCGCTTCGTTTATTAACCGAACAACCAGTTAAAAATTTCGTTGCGTATTTAATGCTCAAATTAATTTTAAACGATACATAATTAATAATTATATTAGAATATAAAATTTATAATTGAAAATTTATTAAAAATAAGGAAATAAAAATATAATGCTGAAGCCGGGATTCAAACCCGGGTCAGCCGGATCAGCTAACAACTTAACACACACACATCCAACCACTCCGCCACTTTTGTTATTTGATAACATACCGAAACAATTAATTCAAATAATAAAACACAGAAATCAAATTCAGTCAAAGACGCGCTCATTTCGCAGTCGCCGGAAATCCCGACGACTTCGCCGATAATTGACGGTTTCTATTGATTTAACCGAAGAATTAACCTCAACGTCGGTTATAACCGATGTCTAAACCCCGACATCAGTCGTAACCGCCGGAAAACAACTGACCATGAATCGAGACCGAAATCAGACCCAATTCATCTCGATTCTTCCCTATAAATACACCCACAAGTCTCTGGTAGTCTTTTCGCTCAAAATCGCACATTTTCTCGAAACAATTTCACTCGCCGGAAATATTCTGCCATCACCGGACTTTCGCCGGAAAACCGAGACTCACCTCAAAACGGTAAATACCTCGACTCTTTCTGTTTCAATCCGTTGTTAGACTGTTACTAACTTCAATGCAACCATCAGAATCAATCCCAGACAACTTAGCCGGAATATTCAGCTCTCGCCAGAAAACTTCTGGAAATTCCAATCTCACGCTCTGAATCGGTATGAACATTCAACACTTCTGTTAATCCTTGTTTAGTACCCCACTTTCATAACTAATCAAACAAATATGTTAATTGATTCAATCAGAAGGAATACACAAATCAGAGCCGACGTCCATTGCCGGAATTCTGAAGAAACACAGTTCGATCGGTACATTCGATTTCCTAAATTCATTTTACTCATCACCTTTCAACCAGTAATATGTTCGATAAACGACTCAATCAAGAACAGTCAAAAAAATCGCCGACGAAGTGTTTGAGCGAAGAAGACGAAGTCGACTGTGTATAATAAGATTAATTAAAATCAGATTAATAAACGGGTTAGACACACAGTCCAGCGGTGGACTGTGTGCAAACAATACACGCACGTCACGAGTTCAATCCCTGTCCCAACCTCACTCTCTTGAATAAAAATACCCTTTTTAACCGAACCGGGATAACTCACAGAATCATGTTAAGTATAATAAAAACCGGATTATTAACCAGGTTAGACACACAGTCCAGCGGTGGACTGTGTGCACATTAACCCACAGGTCCCGGGTTCGAGACCTGTTGACAGCACCGGTTCGATATATTTAAAATCCTTTTTAAAATAAATAATTTCTGGATAAATCTAAATAGTATATAAGTATAATTAAAAACAGAATTATTTCGGGTTAGACACGTAGCTCAGTTGGTAGAACTGCGTGCACGCGTACGGGAGGTCACGGGATCGAGTCTCACCCAGCGCACATGTATAAACGACCGGACCGGTCAACGGTCAACGGTCAAAGTCAACATTTTTTTTTATATTTTTATTTATTTATTTAATTTAAAAATCAATTTAAAATACTTAAAAATAATGTTTTTAAAGTTAGAAAATAGCCTTAAACTCACAAAAATATATCCAAAAATCCTATTAAAATTGTTAATAAAATCCACTTATTTTACCATACATTTTCGTTATTAATTAGGTTAGTTATCTCTCGTCGATCAATCCTCTAAACTCGTGCACATTCAACATCTTCAAACAAACGCACCCAATGTGAGTGAATCTCTATAAATTCCCCGTTTTAATCACGTTTTTGGGGTGTATCATGTGTCTTATTATTTATCACATTTAAACTATTGTGCATCTATCATATCCATGAACAAATTTGTATTCAACATGTATTATCTGTTTGTGTGATTATTGTTTAGATTAAATTTATCATTTTCAGTACATACATTTTCATAGGCCGCCGCTCCCCATTACCTATGAGCGTTGAGCTGTTCCCCATTACCTATGAGCGTGAACGAGGCGTTGCCAACACACGATCGGCTCCGTTTGATTGAGCCTTGATCGCACATACATTTCATCATAGGCCGTCTGCTCCCCATTACCTATGAGTGTGAGCCGTTCCCCATTACCTATGAGCGTGAACGAGACGTTGCCAACATTTACATTATCATTCATGTTACATATTCATGCAAGGTGTTTGTTATTGTATGCTGTTTGTTTGTTATTGTATGTTTACTTACGTTTGTTCATATATGATTATTGCGCAACTTTTCCATATTAAATACAACAAGAAATAAATAATAAATGTTTCTAACAAGGTTCACTCGCCAACTTTTTGTTGATCCAAAAACCATTTTTACACATGATACAGGCGAACAGGATGAAGCAATGAAAACATAGGAAATGCCTTAGAAGAAAATAATGAAGTCTAGAAAGATGTGTAGAACATGTTGTAATTATGATTGTATGATCTCCTTTAAATTGTAATAATAAATATGAAACATTATAATAAATGTCATGAGCTTTGATGAAAACCCAATCATGCCCCGATCACCTTTTCCGCTGCGGGTCGGGGTGTGACAAATTGGTATCAGAGCTTTTGACTATAGGGATATAGGATAGGTTATTAGACCCTTAGAGCCTATACTATAGTTGATTAGATTTTAATTGTTTATGTGGTTATATGCAAACTCATGATGTTTATTTTTTTTTCATATTTATTACATACACAAATGCATGCAAATACTTCCAATACTAAATTTTGTGATACATAGTGAATTATACTTACAGTCAAACATACATACTTACATACACATTCATCATACATATTTCAATGCTCACATATTCGAATCATCTTCATACTTCCGTTATTCAAGATTTTGTCGCATTTTTCATTTTTTAAATCTCATCAAAGTGAGTTCTGCGACGGGCATGTAGTAACTGTAAGGGTACAAGTACCGGTAGTCGGAACGTCCTGTCTAGGTTGGCATTCGTATAAATCCAATATAACGGACCAGTTTGCCTACCTGGGGACTAACGATGAGAGTACGAAGGACCTATTAGGCCAAAACATGCCACACCAAACGTCGTTCGAACTAACCCCACTTTGAGGTGTCACCGTGTCCACACCTGGATACATTCCGAATATCATACGTTACATACATATTTCTCGATTTTCTCCGGGTTTTAGTGTACGTAACCAGGCTAACACATGCGAACCATATGAAAAACCCGGTAATCATGGGGGCCCACATGATTACGAAGGTGAAGTATGGCGGCATGCAAGGCCCAATTACGAGCAAAGCCCAAGACATCCTATGGATGTAGTATTTATTATTCTATATTTATTTTATGAATGTTCATTCCTAAATACGACACATGATCCCTAAAACATCCAACTCATACTCTTGATATTTATTCCTTGTAGATGTCTTCTAATTCCGCTCGTAGGAAGATGAGAGCAGGAAAAGCTCGCGAGCGTATGGCTGCCCAAATCGCTCAACAAATGGCTGTCGTAATACCCAACATTGTAGTTCAAGTCCAACAAGCCCTTACCGCTAATCCCGTCAATCAAGAAGTTCAAAATGTTGTCAACCCTCCCCCAAATACCACTAAATGCACCTACCAGCATTTCAAATCCTGCGACCCTACAAAATACGAAGGGACTGAAGGTGTCACCGCTCTTCTCTATTGGTTTGAAGAAATGGAAAAAATTTTTCTAAATTGCGATTGCCCCGATGATCGCAAAAAGCGATATGCTACTGGTCGTTTACTTGGAATAGAACTTACTTGGGGGAATACAGAGAAGGCCAGACGAGGAGTTGAAGATACTATGACTTTGACTTGGGAAGAGTTGAAGGAAATCATGACAAGACGGTTTTGCCCAAGGAGCGAAATCAAGAAATTAGAGGATGAGTTCTATTCGTTGAAACAAAAGGAAGGTGACCACACCACATACAACAAGAGATTCCTCGAGTTAAATCAAATGATTCCCAACTTGTTCACTCCGCTCTACCGTTTGATCGAGCACTACAGTCGAGGTCTTCCTTCAAAAATTCAAGACTCTATACTAAGTACCACACCTGCAACTTTGGAAGCAGCAATGGAGTTAGCTACAGAGCTCACCGAGAACCGCATACGGAATAAAGACTTCAAGGAGGAGAAGAAGAAGGATAAATCATCGACTGAAACCTCAAACTCCACCCAAATCGAACCCCTTCTCAATCCATTTCTAAGAGAAAACGAGATGGGCAACTTTTCGCTGTCACCCAACGCAATCAACCAGCCTCACAAGCCGTACCCCTCCAAGCTATCCCAATCACTCAAGTAGCACCCAACTCAACTTACCTAAATAAGAAACCTTACCTTGGACCTCACCCTCAATGTAACACCTGTTTTTATCACCATCCATCTACCTTACCTTGTCGACTATGTGCGAATTGTGGACGCTATGGTTATTTGAGCAAGGTTTGCCGCACCTCTCAAAACCAAACCTCACCCCCTACTCAAAACATGATCCAAACATATCAACAACCCCAATACCCCATGTTACCTTATGTTCGAGCTTGTTTTAATTATGGCGACCCTACCCATTATAGAAACACGTGCCCTCGATTGGTTAACATCATACACGCCCAAGCTCAAGCAAACCCAGTTAACCAAGCAAATCAAGAAAACCCAACCACTAGGCCACCAGCAAGAGGAAGAGTTTTCAACATCAACTCCAATCCTATTGAAGATAATGACGGCCCAAATGAACCATCCAACTAGTCTCCTTCACCAAAAATCAAGATTCAACTCCAACCGCTTACTTTTTATGTTTTTTTTCTTTATGTTATCTCAATCTTCACGTATCTCAATTACAAATTGGAAATTTATCCAAGAATTTTAATGCGAATTACTATTTCAGTTTGTTTTATACTCATTGATTTAACATTCATATCATCATACATCTCAACGTATTACAATCTCAACATTTAAAGAAGTTGAGCTGTGTCTCACTTCTACATAGACTAACCTCTCCATCATAACAAACGAGAGAGGTACTGTCATCATTCAAACATGTATACTATCAGAATTAAGACTCAAGCTTTGATTGTTGTGTTTGTTTATGTTTTAGAGTCACATAGGACTAGTCATAACTCACGGATAAAGCCAATGAAAATTTGACAAGAATATGGTGGATACGCCGCTGGTACTTCCTATATATAAGTATTCTTGCCAAAGGATCAGAGGCATTGTCAGGCGGTTATGAGAAGTTCCATGTAGGTTTTAGTAGTAGAAGTTTTGTTTTAGGATATAACCTCATCTTTCCAAACATACCAAAACTCTGCGCATGAAAATCATATTTAGTCAATCAACTCTGTTTATCAATATTCATTATCAGAGGCATCAAAAACCGATTCCTGAAGCAGGGTACTCAACCCTTACAAGGAACGTTACCGCCTCAAACAAAAACTTAAACTCTTACTCTCTTCTAAGTATGTAACTGTCAAATTAAACACCATCCTTGTGAGTCAAACATGCCACAGCTTAAATTTCGGGACGAAATTTCTAAAAGTAGGGGATACTGTAACATCCGTCAAAAACCGGATTAACCGAACCCGCTTCGTTTATTAACCGAACAACCAGTTAAAAATTTTGTTGCGTATTTAATGCTCAAATTAATTCTAAACGATACTTAATTAATAATTATATTAGAATATAAAATTTATAGTTGAAATTTATTAAAAATAAGGAAATAAAAATATAATGCTGAAGCCGGGATTCGAACCCGGGTCAGCCGGATCAGCTAACAACTTAACACACACACATCCACCACTCCGCCACTTTTGTTATTTGATAACATACCGAAACAATTAATTCAAATAATGAAACACAGAAATCAAATCCAGTCAAAGACGCGCTCATTTCGCAGTCGCCGGAAATCCCGACGACTTCGCCGATAATTGACGGTTTCTATTGATTTAACCGAAGAATTAACCTCAACGTCGGTTATAACCGATGTCTAAACCCCGACATCAGTCGTAACCGCCGGAAAACAACTGACCATGAATCGAGACGGAAATCAGACCCAATTCATCTCGATTCTTCCCTATAAATACACCCACAAGTCTCTGGTAGTCTTTTCGCTCAAAATCGCACCTTTTCTCGAAACAATTTCACTCGCCGGAAATATTCTGCCATCACCGGACTTTCGCCGGAAAACCGAGACTCACCTCAAAACGGTAAATACCTCGACTCTTTCTGTTTCAATCCGTTGTTAGACTGTTACTAACTTCAATCCAACCATCAGAGTCAATCCCAGACAACTTAGCCGGAATATTCAGCTCTCACCGGAAAACTTCTGGAAATTCCAATCTCACGCTCTGAATCGGTATGAACATTCAACACTTCTGTTAATCCTTGTTTAGTACCCCACTTTCATAACTAATCAAACAAAAATGTTAATTGATTCAATCAGAAGGAATACACAAATCAGAGCCGACGTCCATTGCCGGAATTCTGAAGAAACACAGTTCGATCGGTACATTCGATTTCCTAAATTCATTTTACTCATCACCTTTCAACCAGTAATATGTTCGATAAACGACTCAATCAAGAACAGTCAAAAAAATCACCGACCGAGTCTTTGAGCGAAGAAGACGAAGTCGACTGTATATAATAAGATTAATTAAAATCATATTAATAAACGGGTTAGACACACAGTCCAGCGGTGGACTGTGTGCAAACAATACACGCACGTCACGAGTTCAATCCCTGTCCCAACCTCACTCTCTTGAATAAAAATACCCTTTTTAACCGAACCGGGATAACTCACAGAATCATGTTAAGTATAATAAAAACCGGATTATTAACCAGGTTAGACACACAGTCCAGCGGTGGACTGTGTGCACATTAACCCACAGGTCCCGGGTTCGAGACCTGTTGACAGCACCGGTTCGATACATTTAAAATCCTTTTTAAAATAAATAATTTATGGATAAATCTAAATAGTATATAAGTATAATTAAAAACAGAATTATTTCGGGTTAGACACGTAGCTCAGTTGGTAGAGCTGCGTGCACGCGTACGGGAGGTCACGGGATCGAGTCTCACCCAGCGCACATGTATAAACGACCGGACCGGTCAACGGTCAACGGTCAAAGTCAACATTTTTTTTTATATTTTTATTTATTTATTTAATTTAAAAATCAATTTAAAATACTTAAAAATAATGTTTTTAAAGTTAGAAAATAGCCTTAAACTCACAAAAATATATCCAAAAATCCTATTAAAATTGTTAATAAAATCCACTTATTTTACCATACCTTTTCGTTATTAATTAGGTTAGTTATCTCTCGTCGATCAATCCTCTAAACTCGTGTGCATTCAACATCTTCAAGCAAACGCACCCAATGTGAGTGAATCTCTATAAATTCCCCGTTTTAATCACGTTTTTGGGGTGTATCATGTGTCTTATTATTTGTCACATTTAAACTATTGTGCATCTATCATATCCATGAACAAATGTGTATTCAACATGTATTATCTGTTTGTGTGATTATTGTTTAGATTAAATTTATCATTTTCAGTACATACATTTTCATAGGCCGCCACTCCCCATTACCTATGAGCGTTGAGCTGTTCCCCATTACCTATGAGCGTGAACGAGGCGTTGCCAACACACGATCGGCTCCGTTTGATTGAGTCTTGATCGCACATACATTTCATCATAGGCTGTCTGCTCCCCATTACCTATGAGCGTGAGCCGTTCCCCATTACCTATGAGCGTGAACGAGACGTTGCCAACATTTACATTATCATTCATGTTACATATTCATGCAAGGTGTTTGTTATTGTATGCTATTTGTTTGTTATTGTATGTTTACTTACATTTGTTCATATATGATTATTGCGTAACTTTTCCATATTAAATACAACAAAAAATAAATAATAAATGTTTCTAACAAGGTTCACTCGCCAACTTTTTGTTGATCCAAAAACCAATTTTACACATGATACAGGTGAACAGGATGAAGGAAGGAAAACATAGGAAATGCCTTAGAAGAAAATAATGAAGTCTAGAAAGATGTGTAGAACATGTTGTAATTATGATTGTATGATCTCCTTTAAATTGTAATAATAAATATGAAACATTATAATAAATGTCATGAGCTTTGATGAAAACCCAATCATGCCCCGATCACCTTTTCCGCTGCGGGTCGGGGTGTGACAACTCATTCATTTAAAATAGATCGTTTTTAAGTTCCTTTGATTTCTAAAATTGTTCATTTTCTAAAGTTCTTTTTCCCTAACGATAATAAGTAAACTGAATAAAAAGTTTAGAAAATGAACGATTTCAAAAAAGGTTCTAAACGGACCAGTTTATAAAGAAACGCTTTTAAAAATTAACAACTGAATAAAAGCGAATTGTTTAAAAAGTTAAAAAAATGATTTTAAAAAAAGCTGTATAAAATGAATCGTAAAACTTTAAAAAAAAACTTTAAAAAAATAACAAAAAAAAATTTTAATAAACAAGCGGTTTAAAAATGAATAATTTTAAAAATGATAGACGGATTAAAAAAAGGTAAAAAACAAATAATTTTAAAAACGACGTTTATAAAAAAACAAACGCTTAGTGAAATAATATGTTTATTTGTATATACAGAACATATTTTGTTAAATAATAATTCATGAAAATAACAAAATAATAAAAAAATTTGAGTAATTGTATTATTAATCTCTTAAAATATTAAAAGAACTTTGTAATTATAAAACAAAACAGCCCCTAAAGTATATAATTGCCTAATTACCCTTACACTTAACTGCAAAAAATAACAAAATTAGTGTTAGGAGACAAAATCATTATAAAATACAACATCTGATATGTTAAAGAATTTCGTTTTAGATTAAAAGGGTTAAACTAGCTAAATCTCGAAACTAATTTACTCAAATGGTAACCTCGTCAAAACTTTGATAGACCCAAAACCTATTATTTAAACCTTTTCATAAACTATGTCATCGTTGGGCCCAAAATCAGCCCAATAAAATTTCAGGTTGAACTTAAACTTTTCATAAACTTAGGTAGATTTGTAACATTCTTATGTATTACACGCTAGTTACATACCTAAGATTCTTAGGCACATATGTAACATTGCTAATTTTAGTTACATATATAACATTCTTAGTTACGTTGTGAGTTAAAAAAAAATGTTTATGGTTTCGGCTGTTATGGATTTTTGAAATGAAATTTCCATTTCCATTTCCAATATTTACATTGAGAATGGCGGTAATAATAAGCCACAATCATTGGCAAAAAGGGCTGTTGGTGGGACAACCCTTAAAATGTTTTTTAATACAATTACGATTTTGACATTAGTTCAAAAATATGAACTAAAATTCTTTTCTCTTTTGTTTTTTTAATAAAATTACAATTTTGACCTTAGTACAAAAATATGATTTTGCCACGTTTCAAAAGTTATAATTTGCCCTTTAGTTAAAATTACGTTTTGCCTCAGTTTAAAATAAAATTATGCTTTTGCCCCCAACTCAAAGTTACGATTTTACTTTCAGTTCAAAATTTTGATTTTGCCCCAGTTCAAAATAAAATTATGGTTTTACCCAAGCTTAAAATTATGATTTCGCACTTAGTTCAAATATATTACGATTTTACACCAAGTTTAAAATTACGATTTTGCCCTTGCGTAAAATTACAATTTTACCCATGGTTCAAATTTACAGTATTGCCATCACTTTAGCTTTTGGCAAATAATCCAATAAAAAATACAACTTTGCCCTCAGTTCAAAATTGTAGTATTGCCATTTAGTCTTTTTAGCAAAACTATAAAAGTGCTATCTTATTTGGTTGAATCAATTTAATTTTTTTCGTACCAAGGAGTTGCCTAACACTCGCTCATTAGACCTGATAAAGTACAGTTTAGCCTTGAGCTCAAAATACGGTTTTATCATCGTTTTAATTTTTTTTTCTAAAAAAACTATAGTAGTATTTTTTAATTGGTTGAGAATTATTCAGTCATCGCCCCGCAACGCAAACGGACATCAACTAGTGTGTTACATATGTGACGTTATTATTATATATGCATTATTATACGCTAGTTACATAAAGGACCAAATCTTCTTATATGAAGAGTACTTTGAGCTTTTTCCTATTCAAACTATGATAATCCATCTCTGTAAAAGATAAAAAATCTTCAATCAGTACACAAGCAAAAAACCTAAAAACTAGAAACCTACACAAGTTACAATGTATCAGGTAAACAAATATCAAAGTTTGTTGAATCATATATTAAAGTTTGTTGAAACATTAAATTATGATAAATTAATAATAAAGAAACCAATTAGGTTTTACTTTTCAATTTCAAAATTTTTGAATTTGATATGGCTCCTATACTTTTTACTTTACCTAGAAAGAGACACCCAACGTCATTTTACACTAATACACTCTTTAATATCTTTTTGAATTTGATATAACTCCAATTCTTTTTTACTTTACCTAAAACGAGACACATAAATTCATTTTACACTAGTACTCTTTAATAACATAAAGAGTTCATCAAGTAACATGTTTGGATCCAAATTTAATCATAGTCGTTAATTATAATAAATCAATGGCTCTAATGGAGTTTGCTAGGTTTTCTAAACTCATTAGGGTTTTCAAAATATCTTAGTCGATCTCGAGTAGAGTATGAGCGACTTGCCTCGTTTACACCCCTAATTAATCATTTATCTACTTGTAACTCGACCTCGAGATCCCTTAAGTTAAGTTAGTCAAGGTTGAACTTAGGCAATATCGGGTAATGCATATCTTGATTATAAATCTTGGATTTGCTACTAAAAAGGTGAAAGTTATGTCGGGGAAGATGCATGGACGAAGAAACAATCAGAGATGAACGTCACAATATTGCTTATATAGCTTTTACCAAAGGCGATGACCAAATTTGATTCTCTCTTACACACTTCATGATGTTATTTTGATGTCTATTACATCTCATAATACATTGGATTTATGTTACAATTAAATACTTATGCCACTACTATAGTAGTGTACATGGGCGAATCTATAACACCACAAAACACGAATTAAAAGGTCCTAAAAACAACCAACCGTACCACTAACACCTACATAACCAACCACGGAGCTTGAAATAAAAATATGTGGGGGCCGAACTATCAAAATCCAAATAATGTGCCGAACTCTTAAAAATCCAATATTTTACACTACAAAAAAAATTTCAGTAAAATTAACACTACGAGCGAACAATCGGTGGGGTCCTAGGCACCCCGGGCCACCAAAAACCTCCGCCACTATGCATAACTCAAAACACTAAAACAATAATTAACGGTTTAGGTTCAAGCTCACGCCACCACCATGCAAAGAAGCTTGATCGGCTTACAGAAGTACACAAACCTGGAGCTAATCATTGAGATGAAAATGGCAGACTTGACTTGTTGCAGGCATCCTGAAATTAAAATAAAAAATAAAGAAGATGAGAGAACATGACATATTCCATGTTTTTATATTCTATGTTGGTACAAAGTAACAGCTTCATTAAATGTGTTCTAAACTAGGAGTTTGTGTTTTTTTTTCTGGTAAGATTCAAATTCAAAATTTGGAAAAAGGTACCTTTATGGCTTTTCATGGAAATCAAGAGTAGATAGGCGTGTTATAGAAAAGGTATCAGAAATTTCTAATGGTAGACAACACACATCTTCATTCGGCCATTTCTCCTGCTTGTCCGGCTTCATTTCTGTTAGAAAGCTTGATCCACAAGTTGTGTGTACTCCGATGCTTGAACAGGTGATGATCTTGGCTTTGTTTGTTGAAGTAAATTGGTGGTTGCTGGATTTTCAACTAGCTGTACTGATATCTAGGTGTACATGAGTTGTTGACCACCACATATGGGTTGTACACCACATATGAGACTAGGGTCAAAACCCGTGATTTTGATACTTGTGGAGTAGGTTGTTGAGTTAAAACAAGAACAGGAACAGCCGGATAGATTGGGTCAGCAACGTTATGACCAGCTACTGCTTGTGCTTCCAAAACATGAGAGTTAATACCAAGGATTGAAAGTTATAGCGTTACTAGTGTCCACGTCCAAGTTCGGTTTACCATAACGAAAGTTAATCTTGACAAGCTTAGGATCACTAGTGTGTGGACAAACCCCAAAACCAATAACAATATCAGAGGACCAATCTTCCACATCAGGCACATTAATAGCAACCGATTTTCTAATTGCAGGATTCCAAAGAACAGCAGTCTTTGTGAATCTTCTGGGCTGAATTGGATCTCCTTGAATAACGTATACGCAGAACAAGCCTTGAGAGCTACCTAGTATTGTGGAACACTTGTGTTCGGGGAAAGCTTCATCCTCCACAATTGAATCATATTTCATTTCAAACCATTCTGCATCAAGGTAACATACTAATAGATGATGCTGATGGATTTGTTGGATGCTATAATCAACAACAAACTGAGAACTATCAATCAAAGACTTCCGTTCTATCGAGGCAGCTTTCCTCTGCATGTCAGGCTCATTTTGTACGGCCTGTTCAATACAATTGTTTCAACATTTGAGCATCTCCCTCAGTTTCTTGATCAATTGTTTCAAGTTGAACAGGGTCTGTTGTATAGCTTCAGGATTGTACAAAAGACAACAAATTAAACATGGTTTAGATTGATTCTCGTCTCCGACATATCAAGTTATATCTTTATCATTATAATTCAATCTATAATTAAGATTCATACTTCACAGTGGATAATATCATTCAGAAGTTGAGAACTCATAAGGTATGTGTATTGTGTAGCAACTCTTTTATAGTTTTATTATTGTTCTCCTCTATTCAGTTGATTGAAGAATTATCTATGATGATTGAACGTGCATAGATATCTGATATTGGTTCGACATAAATTACTAACACATGCTGCTGGGCTTGGGCCCAGTTTAGTTTGTTATTAATGTTTTCGGTCCAAAAGGTTTATTTCGGCTCTTAGTTGCTCCCGGACAGGAACCGACCCGAAACCCGATTTACTAGAATTATTGGAACCGAACAAGTACCTGAATAAATATATTAGGTTCGATTCCGGTATTATAAGGTTTGATTATCGGGTTTTTTCGGGTTGGACCTAATTTTGCTCACCCCTAGGCTGAATCATAAAATAATGAGGTCTAATAGACATCAAAATAATAACATGAAGTGTGTAAGAGATAATCAAATTTGTCGTGCAGTCCAATCCGGGCCTAACAACATTATTAGCAAGAATGGATGGAAAACTAAAAGCAAGCAAGATTGTTTTCTAACATAACGAATGTCAAAATATCATAATAGTACCATATTATGTGAGCTACTCATGTTTAATTCCTTTTCACATTTTGGCCAACTATATTTTAGAAATTGTTATTGTTAGAGAAATTAAAATTGTGTATTGTGTTTAAAGATAATTATTTTATTTTTTTGGATAAGATTAAGAATTGACAAAAAGGAATTACTTTTTGCAAAAAAGTGGGTATAAAAATTGAACTATGAATTTCTCTTTTTACTGCCTTAATGAGTGTTTTCTTTAAAAAAGTATTTTAATTTTTAAGATTAGATAACGAATTGACAAAAAGAGTTAACAGTTGCATTAAGTATGTTAGTGTCTTGTTTTTTTCGCATAACAAAAGTTACTATCATGTGCCAATTTGACTTTAAGTTGTCAGCGGATCAAGTCGTAGAACCAGTTTCATTACAGAACTTGAAACTTTTAGCCGGAGATGAGAGAATAGGTGTGCCCCTTAGGGAACCGACTTATGAGATAGATGGAGATGAGAGAAATGGTGTGGAGACAAAGGAGATGGTTGAACAAATATATTTAAAAATCAATAAATGATTGACCAAACTAGAACAAAGATAGATGAACAAACATAGGCTGTATTGAAGCAACACTAAGATAGATGAACAATCAGAAACTGCACTGAACAAATATATTTAGAAAACAAACTATATGCTTAACTTGTACCATACTTTAACCTTTTCATTCCATGCACGTTTCTATATTAGTTTTCTTGTGATTAGAGACTAATGCGAATGGTGCTCGTGGGAGTACGTATTAGTATATGTGTGTGTTTGTGTTAGTGTTAGTGTTAGGCATGTTGTATGTGTTACTATACTACATACGCAATCAATAGTTCATCTTGACGTCTCTATTGGGAAAAGAAATTGAAAAAAGGCTGATCATGGAAGACTCAAAGAGACGTTAGCTAGAAAAGGTGTGCGAGAAGGCATGGAATGCGTTATGTATGGAACCTCTCCGGAGTCATCTATCTGAACATCTCATGATTAGTGTTTACATGGCAAAGAAAGTATTAAAATTTGTGAAAACATGGTGTAATCTGCAGTCTAGGCAAGGAAGTTCGTTCATAGACACTATAGACCACCCACAGAGGTGTCCTCATTATGCCAGCCTACAAAAGGTTATCAATTCTATCTACTTGACGACTTTTTGGTTTATTTGGAAGGCAAGAAACGATAGACTTTTTGTAGGCAATCATCATCTCCCGGATAATATTGTGGAGTCGATCAAAGCTCGTACTTTTATTTGGGTTAAATACAGGGCAAAAATGAATCTCATTAATTGGTCTTCTTGGAGTAATTCTTCCTTTTAGTTTCATTGTTTGCTTGTTTTTGCTAGTTTCGTGCTAGCCTTTGTTACGGAAGTAATGTCTTTACATGAATAGTCTTTTTGAAAAATCTAGGCCTATTTGCCACAAAAGAAATTTAAAAATGTGTTTTTAACCTTCGGGTGTTATAACTTGGTATAAGAGCCGTAGGTTGATAGGTTTGAATATGGAATGGTACCTTAAGCATGAAATGAGAGGGTTTGGAAGTGAGTTTCAAACTTGAAAGGGTGAAATGATCATTTATCTTGTCTTTTAACAATAAGCAAGGGATGAGGTGATGGTGTTTTGAACAAAAATGGATCAAAGGACAAAAGAGGCATGGGATAGGTGGTTCTAGGCCAAAAAGAGGGAAGGAGAGGGGGTATGGTGGTTGGTGGTTGGTGCTAGATGCTGATGATTGTGTTTATTAAACTAGATGGCTGGTCGTTGGTTGGATTTTGAATGGAGAATTAATCTATTTGTTCACCAATACTTGTGTTTTATATAATTTTAACTAGTTTTTTTTATAAAAATAACTTGTTAGAACATCTTTAGGTGCGAGATTGTGTTTATTATTTATAAATCACATTATAAATACAAAACAGACGTGAAATCCAAAAAATACAAGACTAACCCACAAAACTACATTTCTACACTACTACACTAATATTTTAGAATTTTTTATACTAATTAGATGATAGTAAATGTTATATTATAGCTTTTCTTTATTTTAATTAAAGAATAGTGTTATTTTTCTTATACATTTTAGTTTTTCTTCGGCATACGTCTTTTTTTATCAGACCCTCGCTTTTTTTGCGTTTTGCGCCTAGGCCCTAGGCGAGGCCTATGCGCATTGAGTGCACTTAGCACCTTTAATAACTATGGGACCAACAGATCCAAGGAGGCAAAAGTAAAGTATTCCAATCCAAGAACAAAAGGTAAAGATCAATGTTTTTCAAGAATGAAGAATCAATTCTATGTGAAGACGTTGAAAAACAATGGTTTTCAGCCCTTTTACTCAATAGCATGCGTTTACGATTGTAAAGTTGTAATTTGCGAACTCGTTCCTTTTGAGGGTTAAGCCCATCCTAACTTGTTGAAATTGTTTTTCAACCCATCTTGACCCGTTGATTTTTTTTTTAAAATATAATCATGCCCATCCCAACACCTTAAGAATACAACTTAACCCTAAACAACCCATATATGATAGACCTAGGAAAAAGGGATCATAGTCTTTACTTCCTATATTACCATGAATAGCAATTTAGTTGTATATATCATCTATTACTAACATTTAAAAACACGAAAAGCCTTTAAATTCTGTTGTTTGTCCTTGAATTCAAAGAGCTAAAAATGGGAGATGTACCTTAAACCATTTAAAACACGTCCACTTGCATATTTATGAAGGTAGTCTAGTCGACTTAAATCCATTTAAATTCTGGTGTTTTCGTCATCCAAGCCTTTGATTGCAAAATGAATCCCTCAGACCGAGAAAAAGCGATATAGTTGTCTGAAGCTAATGATCGCCAACTGTCACAGTTATCATCACAAGTTGCATAGTACATAACCCTCTTTACGAATTGAGACCTATAAATTTTTTGAATAACGAAATATGATCATGGACCAGTTATAAACATGAATGATAACCCTTACATTTTCATTTACAAAACACAAATGTGGATTAGGTACTATAACATTTCAAATGGCTCAAAACTATCAAAGCACAATTAAACTTGTATATGTTGTTAATTTGTTAGATCTAGAACTCTATCAAGTATTAAAAACTGAATTTAGACATTTAACACAACGATTTGAAAAACAACGATTGCAAGTAGAGATACCTCATAAACGAAAAAATCAATGAGAAAGTGAGTGGAATAAGGATGGTTGGCGATCAGTTATTATTGTGCAAGAAGTTTTGTTGTGGGGCGTCTAAGGTTTTGACAATACAAAATGGAGAGGATAGAACGTTAAAGTAAGAAAAACTTAAAAATAATATATACATCACACAACACACATAACATATACTATAACATTCAAAATAATCTTTAAGACTAATGAATCACAAGATACACATACAATATTACTTAAAAATAGAAAAAAAATACTAATTAATGGCCATTATTAATCCTATAAACAGAACAATATTATCACCCATTAGTTGATTAATGTACTGTGCACACATCATGCAAACACATAACATATACTAATAACATCTAAAACAATTTTTAAGATTAGAATCACAAGATAGATATACAAAATTACTTAAAAAGAAAAAAAATTACTAATTAAAAACCATTAATAATCTATAAACAAAACTTCATCCTTATAGACATTAGAAGATCAAATAATCTATAAACAAAACTTCATTATCATAGACATTAGAAGATCAAACGTACATCATACTGATACAACACACATAACATAAACTACATTATATTTCCTTTAAAGAAATTAAAATCACACAGTAACATTAATAATATTATATATTCCATAAAAAAATCTAAAATCACACAGATTCAGTATACGTCACCCTTAACTTGTAACATTCGTACGCAATGAGAGTAAAAAAAATCATTGAATATTTAGGTACGTCATACTATAGCATAATCACAAAGAGAATCCGACACATTCTTTTTCACTTTTTATAATAAAATCATAAAAAATTAGTTATACGTTACATAAAGTACATATCTACAAATATAAAAAAAGAGTAAATTCGTGGCTTACCCTATGAAATCGGCTTAAACTGTAGTAGAAGATGAAATTGTGAGGAGAAATATAACAATGTAGGCACAAGTAAATGATCAGAGCAAAAAGAGAGTTGAAATCCCTAGAGTTAAAAGAAAACTGAAAAAAGAGAAGCAGTTAGTTTGGTTTACAACTTTACATTGATACACACATATATATACATGTAAAGTTCAGAAAAAAGAAAGAAATCCTTTGTTATATTAAAGAGAAGTTAGGTTGGTTTAAAAAAAGTGTGTCAGAGACGCATCTAGATGAGAGGTGGTCTCAGGTGAGAGAGCGACTTAGATGGGACGTGACTCAAGCCACTTCATTTCAGGATTTTTAATGGGAATATGGAGTATGAATAACATAAGAAAAGATCGGAAAGAGAAAAATCGTAGCTTACCTGCGATGAAGAACGGAGTTGGAGAAGGAACCGAGCTTCAGGTTACCAAACAACAAAATCGCAGAAGAAATCAAAGGTTACTAGCTGATTATAGGGTTGGGATCAACGGCTGGTTTTTAGGGTGAAATGAAGTTGACGGCTAGTTGTTAGGTTATATAGAGTGGAGGAACATTAGGTTAGACAGTGATGCAAATGAGATACAATGAAATATCAATAAGATATGTGAATTAGATACGAATGAAACGACAAATATTTATGTTAAACGACATATATACCCGCTTATATTTACTCTCTTTTTTTCTTTGAACAGAAATACCATTTTCAACCCAAAAGTTATGGCTTTTATCAAAATTAACCCATTACATATTTGTGTTTTAGTTGTTATGTGTCTGTGTATGAATGTGTTTTGTGTATGATATGTGGCTTAAAAGACATTTGTTTTTTTACAAAACTAATGTGTATTGCATAGTGGGCCTTCACCTCTCGCCTCCATTCCAAGAATGTTAGCACCTTGGTGTGCCTCATGTTTTTGTCTAAACTAAAGAGTTGTGTGACATGATATATATATATATATATATATATATATATATATATATATATAGGAGTAGGATCATTTGTGAATAATATCTTCATAGTGAACTGTGTGAACTCATCTTAGTCATTGATTTCCTTTTAAGTGTTTAGGGTAGGATAGTATTTTTATATTTATCTACAATTAAATCTGTTTTGTTAGTAATTGTTTTCAGTTATCAAATCCCTACATTATAGGGATTTAATTATCTTTTTAAATTTTTTGTAGATCAATGAAACAATATAAGTAATTTTCAATTTTCTGAAATCACAGATCTTTTGTTAATATATGATTTTCAAAGATCTTTACCGGGTTTTAGTTTTTTCACCTCTATTTCGATGAGTGTTGACCACTTGTATTTTTACGTTCATTCAAACATGGAGGATTCAGGTTGTAATAATCGTAATCTTTCAAAAACGCAAATCATAACTATGAACCGAGTAATCATAACGTATTCGTTACAACAATGGATCACCTAGGTTTGTTCTTCTGTTTTTTGTATCATATTTTTAAGATGAATATACGTATGTTCTTGTTTAATCCATATTATATGTGCATCCTTCTTTGAAATGTACACATGTGTACTGTAGTATATACAGACCTATACACATGTGTTATTAGTATATACAAAACTGTACACATGTGTATAAAAACTACCAGTTAGTGTTAATGCATAACTGTGCACTTAACTATATATAGAACTGTACACAGGTGTAATAAGTGTATACAGTATGCACTAAGTTTTCTACTATGTGAATCATTTATTGTACAATCGTTTACACATGTGTACTTAATTATCAGAATCGAGAATATATGGAAACTAAATTTCTGATTCTAAAGGAATTGGTTCTCTCGTGAACATATGGAAACTATTCAGTTTCTAGTTTTTATATTTTCCATGTGTAATTACATACATACCCTTATTAATTAAACTAAATAGAAAAAATTAACCCAATAATTACCATCATGTCACTAATCAAAATATCAAGATGATGAAAATCAATGGTCCATATCAGTTCACATAGTTCACTCTTGGCATGTTGTTCACTCTAGAACTCTACCCTATATATACACACATATATGCTATCAAAATTCTTTTCGCTCACACAGTCACTATTTGATTCAATCCGACATCCGACATCTCTTTCAAACAAACAAACATTTAAACCAAATTAGCAAGCTTCATAAACTGACTGTGACAACATTAACAATCAATCACGTCCATACGCAAACCACAAACTCTTCGTGGTTCGATCCCTTACTATCACTAACACATTGTTAAGGGTAATTGGGCATTATAAATATTATCTTTGACCGGGGCGCGACACTTCCATCACTAGTAGAAACTTTAGGTTGATTTTTAGCCATTGCATGCTAGTATGATTACATGATTGGTATAACTTTAAACATGTGGATTTGAGACTTTATACATACTTGCTACGTACACAAACTAATATGATCACCGACATAATTTGTGTTGATGAATATTTTATACATGTTGCAGTAAATATTTGATGCAAGATATCTACTTAGGGTGGATCTTGAAATTCACCAAAATTTGTTTATGCATTTTTACGTGTTAGTCTTGTAACTTGAAATTTGTTGTATTTTCCTTTCGAGACAATGTAATGTTTTAATTTGATGAAATGAAAATTTGAATTTATTGTTGCAAATTTTGTGTTATGTTTTCTTTGAGCAATCTATTACGTCTCATCAATGATTCTTCCATTAGTTGGGGCGTGACACCAGAACTGACACACTGTTAGTTCTAGTCTGGCGGTTGGTCGTATACGAATCGTATATAGCTATACTTTGTATTGTATTGTGTCGTATCGTACTTTTCAATATTAGTTTTAAACATTATATACACTTTCTACTATATCGTATCATATCGTATTGTGTCTTATTGTATCATATTGTGTGGTATCTTATTGTATCATTTTGTGTCGTGTCGTATCATATTGTAATATATTGTATTAGTATGTGTCGTATTGTATTGTATCATCTCCTGTCATATCGTATTATACATTATATGTATCCAACCATTCAAAAAACTGTATATAAAAATCACATATCTAAACAACTAAAACTACAAAATTTAAATATCTGTACATACATAAATTCAAAATACAATCAAATGTGAAATTAATGAAAAAGACAACGAAAAAAAGACACCTGCGGATCTTGACCCGCCACAGGTGGATCCTGACCTGCCAGATCAACGTTCAGATATCTCTTGCCTTATCCATGTCCCCCTCCATAACCTTGTATCAAAAGGTCCTCAAGCTGGCCGTGGCGGTGGTCTATCATGACTAACATGCACTTTATCTGGCGCTCCATCCTATCTAACGCTTCCGTGACATGACAACTGGAGGCAAATCGGTGTGAGCATGGTGGGGGTATTGAGGCAACCCATGTAGCCGTGGCGAATCTATTAGCCTCGCCAACCTCCTCTAGTGTTGCCTAATGAATTGTGCCATGTCTGGCAACGTGCCATCCTACGTAGCTTCTAACAACGGTCAAAAGCAACCAAACTCTTAGTGAAGGTGCCAATGCAACTGATCAACCGAAGGCCCACTGCGCCCATGCCCCTGCCTCCGACCTGCCAATCCCACATCTATATCCAAATCGAACCTGTAAAAATCGAATCGATATACGTAATTTAAATTTATATTTAAAAACATTAAAATTTAATATTAAAATAAACTAATTTATATATATATTAAAAAAAACTAAATTTAAATTTTAAAATAAACTGTATTTTATAAAAAAACAGGTTAGTTTATAAAGTTTTTGTATAACAAATTAATAATAATTAATACACTTTTTAAATTTCTAAACTTTTTAAATAATTAAATCAATTAAAATAAGTAATAAACTATTTAACTTATAAACTTTTAAAATATTTTGAATTTATGAATAATCAAACATTTAAGAAAAATCACAGGGTCTATATGTGGTGTATATGGAGGCCACGTCATCATCATTTTAAACAGATGAGCCTATACGATACGTATAGCCCTATACATGTCATATAGTTCATCCCATTTTGAAAAAGTTTACAAAAGAACAACCCCAATTATATAATTTAACGAATAAAATTTTATATAAAATACATTGTCATGATCGCAAGTTTAAATAACTAACCTTTACAGTGACAAAAAAGAGAAATGGATAGGTTAATTTTTCAGGTCTTGAGTGTGTTATTTTATGTATGTTTGATTTGTTATGGGTCTACATATTCACACACCCAAGTGCCTATTTCCACACCTTCAAGACGCCATGTAGTCTAGCTCTAAATGGGGCGTCTTGGGTGGTTTTCTTCGACCACATTCCAAATGTCAAATCAGTCACATCAGACGGGGCATTTAGGCCTAGACGGAGCCTCACAGACGACAAACCCAAGACGAATCGTCTAGGCCTAGACGAGGTGTCTTAAAGGTTGATTTTGACTTTGGTGGTCTGCATGCATGTGAGTAAAATTATGAATTTACACTTAGTTCAAATTTACATTACAATTTTACCCCAAGTTCAAAACTACGATTTTGCTTTTGCGCAAAATTACGAATTTACCCATGGTTCAAATTTACGGTATTGCCATCATTTTAGCTTTTGGCAAATAATGATTTACTCCAGTAAAAAATACAACTTTGCCCTTAGTTCAAAATTGCAGTATTGCCATTTAGTTTTTTTAGCAAAACTATAAACTTGTTTTTTTATTTGGTTAGCTGGATTTAATTTTTTTCGTACCAAAGAGCTGCCTAACACTTGCTCATTAGGTTTGATAAATTACAATTTTGCCTTAAGCTCAAAATTACGGTCTTGTCATCCTTTTAATTTTTTTTTCTAGCAAAACTATAGTAGCGTTTTTTTAATTGGTTGAGAATCATTCGGTCATCACCCCGCAACACAAAGAGGCACCCAAAGTCATTTTACACTAATACACTCTTTAATATCTTTTTGAATTTAAAAAAATCCTATTCTTTTTTACTTTACCTAGAACGAGACACATAAAGTCATTTTACACTAGTACTCTTTAATAACATAAAGAGGTCATAAAGTAACATGTTTGGATCCAAATTTAATCATAGTCGTTAATTACAACATATCAATGGCTCTAATGGAGTTTGCTGGGTTTTCTAAACTCATAAGGGTTTTCAAAATATCTTAGTCGATCTCGAGTAGAGTACGCGCGACTTGCCTCGTTTACACCCCTGATTAATCATTTATCAACTTGTAACTCGACCTTGAGATCCCTTAAGTTAAGTTAGTCAAGGTTGAACTTAGGCAATATCGGGTAATGCATATCTTGATTATAAATCTTGGATTTGCTACTAAAAAGGTGAAAGTTATGTCGGGGAAGATGCATGGACGAATCAGAGATGAACGTCGCCGATATTGCTTATATAGCTTGTACCAAAGGCAATGACCAAATTTGATTCTCTCTTACACACTTCATGATGTTATTTTGATGTCTATTAGATCTCATAACACATTAGATTTATGTTACAGTTAAATACTTATGCCACTACTATAGTAGTGTACATGCGCGAATCTATAACCCCCACAAAACACGAATTAAAAGGTCCTAAAAACAACCAAGAGTACAACAAACACCTACATAACCAACCACGGAGTTTGAAAGAAAAATATGTGGGGCCGAACTCTCAAAATCCAATTCAATGGGCCGAACTCTTAAAAATCCAATATTTTACACTACAAAAAAAATTTCAGTAAATTTAACATTACGAGTGATTTGAACAATCGGTGGGGTACGAGGCACCCGGGCCACCAAGAACCTCCGCCACTATACATAACTCAAAACACTAAAACAATAATTAATGGTTCAGGTTCAAGCTCACGCCACCACCATGCAAAGAAGCTTGATCGGCTTACAGAAGTACACAAACCTAGAGCTAGTCATTGAGATGAAATGGCAGACTTGACTTGTTGCAGGTATCCTGAAATTAAAATAAAAAAATAAAGAAAATGAGAGAACATGACATATTCAGTGTTTTTATATTCTATGTTGGTACCAAGTAACAGCTTCATCAAATCCGAAACTAGGAGTTTGTGTTTCTTTTCCGTAATATTTAAATTCAAAATTTGCAAAAAGTTACCTTTACGGCTTTTCATGGAAATCAAGAGTAGATAGGCGTGTTATAGAAAAGGCATCAGAAATTTCTAATGGAAGACAACACACATCTTCATTCAGCCATTTCTCCTGCTTGTCCGGCTTCGTTTCTGTTAGAAAGTTGATCCACAAGTGGTGTGTACTCCGATGCTTGAGCAGGTGATGGTCTTGGCTTTGTTTGTTGAAGTAAATTGGTGGTTGCTGGATTTTCAACTAGCTGTGCTGATACTCTAGGTGTACATGAGTTGTTGACCACCACATATGGGTTGTACACCACATATGAGACTAGGGTCAAAACCCGTGGTTTTGATACTTGTGGAGTAGGTTGTTGAGTTAAAACAAGAACAGGAGCAGCCGCATAGATTGGGTCAGCAACGTCATGACCAGCTACTGCTTGTACTTCCAAAACATGCGAGTTAATACCAAGGATTGAAAGTTATAGCGTTACTAGTGTCCACGTGCAAGTTCGGTTTACCATAACGAAAGTTAATCTTGACAAGCTTAGGATCACTAGTGTGTGGACAAACCCCAAAACCAATAACAATATCAGAGGACCAATCTTCCACATGAGGCACATCAATAGCAACCGATTTTCTAATTGCAGGATTCCAAAGAACAGCAGTCTTTGTGAATCTTCTGGGCTGAATTGGATCTCTTTGAATAACGTATACGCAGAACAAGCCTTGAGAGCTACCTAGTATTGTGGGCATTCTGGCTATGTGACCAGGCAGGGAACACTTGTATTCGGGGAAATCTTCATCCTACACAATTGAATCATATTTCCTCTCAAACCATTCTGCATCAAGGTGACATACTAATAGATGATGCTGATGGGTTTGTTGGATGCTATAATCAACAACAAACTAAGAACTATCAATCAAAGACTTCCGTTGTATCGAGGCAGCTTTCCTCTGCATGTCAGCTTTCTGTTGTATCAATACAATTGTTTCAACATTGGAGCATCTCCCTCAGTTTTTTGAAAAATCCAGGGAGTTAAAGTTGGAGCTACATCTGCAGAAGGTGAAATCGTCAATCGTACAGATCAATTGTTTTAACTTGAACAGGGTCTGTTGCATAGCTTCAGGATTGTACAAAAGACAACAAATTAAACATGGTTTAGATCGATTCTCGTCTCAGACATATCAAGTTATATCTTTATCATTAGAATTCAATCTATAATTAAGATTCATACTTCACAGTGGATAATATCATTCAGAAGTTGAGAACTCATAAGGTATGTGTATTGTGTAGCAACTCTTTTATAGTTTTTTTATTGTTCTCCTCTATTCAGTTGATTGAAGAATTATCTATGATGATTGAACGTGCATAGATATCTGATTTTGGTTCGACATAAATTACTAACACATGCTGCTGGGCTTGGGCCCAGTTTAGTTTATTAATGTTTTGGGTCCAAAAGGGTCCAAAAGGTTTATTTCGGCTCTTAGTTGCTCCCGGACAGGAACCGACCGGAAACCCGATTTACTAGAATTATTGGAACCGAACAAGTACCTGAATAAATATATTAGGTTCGTTTCGGGTGTTATAAGGTTTGATTATCGGGTTTTTTCGGGTCGGACCTAATTTTACTCACCCCTAGGCTGAATCATAAAATAATGAGGTCCAATCCGGGCCTAACAACATTATTAGCAAGAATGGATGGAAAACTAAAAGCAAGCAAGATTGTTTTCTAACATAACGAATGTCAAAATATCATAATAGTACCATATTCTGTGAGCTACTCATGTTTAATTCCTTTTCACATTTTGGCCAACTATATTTTAGAAATTGTTATTGTTGGAGAAATTAAAATTGTGTATTGTGTTTAAAGATAATTATTTTATTTTTTTGGATAAGCACGCTAAAGCTTGCGCAAAGAACCAGCATGTCTTTTTCCCTTTTGTCTTTGATACTTTTGGCTCCCTAGCGCCAGAAGCTATCAACTTCTTGACGAGGGTTCAATGGGTCGTCTTCAGCAATTGTTCAACCCCAAGGGGGCAAGAGTTTGTATTTGGAAGGTTAGGGTTTGGAATTTAGAAAGGATTGACGGCGCAGCTTGTTGCCCGGCTACCTTCTGATGTAACTTGGCAAGTATTCTGGTTTATAAATAATTTAAAAAATACAAAAAAATAGTTATGAAGATTAAGAATTGACAAAAAGGAATTACTTTTTGCAAAAAAGTGGGTATAAAAATTGAACTATGAATTTCTTTTTTACTGCTTTAATGAGTGTTATCTTTAAAAAAGTATTTTAATTTTTAAGATTAGATAACGAATTGATAAAAAAAGAGTTAATAGTTGCATTAAGTATGTTAGTGTCTTGTTTTTTTCGCATAATAAAAGTTGCTATCATGTGCCAATTTGACTTTAAGTTGTCGGCGGATCGAGTCGTAGAACCAGTTTCATTACAGAACTTGAAACTTTTAGCCGGAGATGAGAGAATAGGTGTGCCCCTTAGGGAACCGACTTATGAGATAGATGGAGATGAGAGAAATGGTGTGGGAGACAAAGGAGATGGTTGAACAAATATATTTAAAAAACCATAAATGATTGACCAAAGTAGAACAAAGATAGATGAACAAACGTAGGGTGTATTGAACCAACACTAAGATAGATGAACAATCAGAAACTGCAGTGAACAAATATATTTAGAAAACAAACTATATGTTTAACTTGTACTATACTTTAACCTTTTAATTCCATGCACGTTTCTATATTAGCTTTTCTTGTGATTAGAGACCAATTCGAATGGTGCTCGTGGGAGTACGTATGTGTATATGTGTGTGTTTGTGTTAGTGTTAGGCATGTTGTATGTGTAACTATACTACATATGTAATCAATAGTTCATCTCGACGTCTCTATTGAGAAAAGAAATTGAAAAAAGGCTGATCATGGAAGACTCAAAGAGACGTTAGCTAGAAGAGGTGTGCGAGAAGGCATGGAATGCGTTATGTATGGAGCCTCTCCGGAGTCATCTATCTGAAAATCTCATGGTTAGTTGTGACATGGCAAAGAAAGTATTAAAATTTGTTAAAACATGGTGTAATCTGCACTCTAGGCAAGGAGGTTCGTTCATAGACACTATAGACCACCCGCTGAGGTGTCCTCATTATGGTGTAATCTACTTGACGACTTTTTGATTTATTTGGAAGGCAAGAAACCATAGTCTTTTTGTAGGCAATCATCATCTCCCGGATAATATGGTGGAGTCGATCAAAGCTCATACTTTTATTTGGATTAAACACATGGCAAAAATGAATCTCATTAATTGGTCTTCTTGGAGTAAGTTTTCCTTTAATTTTATTGTTTGCTTGTTTTTGCTAGTTTCTTGTTTGCCTTTGTTATGTAAGTAATGTCTTTGCATGAATAATCTTCTTGAAAACCTAGGCCTATTTGGAGCAAAAGTAATTTAAAATCATGTTTTAAGCTTTCGGGTGTTACCACTTGGTGTTAGAGCCGTAGGTTGATAGATTTGAATATGTAAGGGTACCTTAAGCATGAAATGAGAGGGTTTGGAAGTGAGTTTCAAACTTGAATGGTTAAATGATCATTTATCTTGTCTTTTAACAATAATCATGGGATGAGGTGATGGTGTTTTGAATAAAACTGGATCAAAGGACAAAAGAGGCATGGGGTGGGTGGTTCTAGGCCTAAAAGAGGGAAGGAGAGGGGGTATGGTGGTTGGTGGTTGGTGCTAGAGCATGATGACTGTGTTTATTAACTAGATGGTTGGTCGTCGGTTGGATTTTGAATGGAGGATTAATCTATTTGTTCACCAATACTTGTGTCATATATAATTTTAACTAGTTTTTAGAAAAATACATTGTTAAAACATCTTTTGGTGCGAGATTGTGTTTATTATTTATAAATCACATTATAAATATAAAACAGACGCGAAATCTTGAAAATACAAGACTAACCCACAAAACTACATTTCTACACTAATATACTAATATTTTAGAATTTTTTATACTAATTAGATGATAGTAAGTGTTATATTATAGCTTTTATTTATTTTAATTAAAGAATAGTGTTATTTTTCTTATACATAATATAGTTTTAGTTTTTCTTGGCATGCGTCTTTTTTTATCAGACCCTCGCTTTTTTTTGCGTTTTGCGCCTAGGCCCTAGGCGAGGCCTATGCGCATTGAGTGCACTTAGCACCTTTAATAACTATGGGACCAACAGATCCAAGGAGGCAAAAGTATTCGAATCCAAGAACAAAAGGTAAAGATCAATGTTTTTGAGGAATGAAGAATCAATTCTATGTGAAAATGTTGAAAAACAATGGCTTTCGGCCCTTTTACTCAAAAGCACGTGTTTACGATTGTAAAGTTGTAATTAGCGAACTCGTTCCTTTTGAGGGTTAAGCCCATCCTAACTTATTGAAATTGTTTTTCAACCCATGTTGACCCGTTGAATTTTTTTTAAAATATAATCATGCCCATCCCAACACCTTAAGAATACAACTTAACCCTAAACAACCCATATAATGATAGGCCTAGGGAAAAGGGATCATAGTCTTTACTTCCTATATTACCATGAATAGCATTGAGTTTTATATATCATCTATTACTAACATTTCAAAACACGCAAAGCTTTTAAATTCTGTTGTTTGTCCTTGAATTCAAAGAGCTAAAAATGGGAAATGTACCTTAAACCATTTAAACACGTCCACTTGCATATTTATGAAGGTAGTCTAGTCCACTTAAAACAAAACCAAAAGGCCTGTAGTTTTGTCAAATTCTACTTGTGTTTTCGTCATCCAAGCCTTTGATTGCAAAATGAATCCCTCGACCAGAAAAACAGCGATATAGTTGTCTGAAACTAATGATCGTGCCGACTGTCACAATTATCATCACAAGTTGCATAGTACATAGCCCTCTTTATGAATTGAGACCTATTAATTTTTTCAATAACGAAATATGATCATGGACAAGTTATAAACATGAATGATAACCCTTGCACTTTCGTTTACAAAACACAAATGTTGATTAGGTACTATAACATTTCAAATGGTTCAAAGCTATCAAAGCACAATTAGACTTGTATATGTTGTTAATTTGTTAGAACTAGAACTCTATCAAGTATTAAAAACTGAATTTAGACGTTTAACTCAAAGATTTGAAAAACAACGATTGCAAGTAGAGATACCTCAGAAACGAAAACATCAACGAGAAACGGAGTGGAAAGCTGATGATTGACTGATTAAGCTCTAGCGTGGTGGAAGAAGGACGGTCGGCGTTCTTGGTGGTGGTCAGTTATTATTGTGCAAGAAGTTTTGTTGCGGGGCGTCTAGGATTTTGTCAATAAAAAATGGAGAGGATAGAACGTTGAAGTAAGAAAAACTTAAAAATCATGTATACATCACACAACACACATAACATATACTAATAACATCAAAAATAATCTTTAAGACTAATGAATCACAAGATACACATACAATATTACTTAAAAATAGAAAAATTACTAATTAATGGCCCATTATTAATCCTATAAACAGAACAATATTATCACCCACTAGTTGATTAATGTACTGTGTACACATCATGCAACACATATAACATATACTAATAACATCTAAAACAATCTTTAAGATTAGAATCACAAGATACATATACAAAATTACTTAAAAAAAAAATTACTAATTAAAAACCATTAATAATCTATAAACAAAACTTCATTATCATAGACATTAGAAGATCAAACGTACATCATACTGATAGGACACACATAACATAAACTATATTATATTTCGTTTAAGGAAATTAAAATCACACAGTAACATTAATAATATTATATATTCCATAAAAATATCTAAAATCACACTGATTCAGTATACATCACCCTTAACTTGTAACATTCGTACGCAATGAGAGTAAAAAAATCATTCAATATTTAGGTATGTCATACTATAGCATAATCACAAAGAGAATCTGACACATTCTTTTTCACTTTTTATAACAAAATCATCAAAAATTAGTTATACGTTACATAAAGTACATATCTACAAATATAAAAAAAAGAGTAAATTCGTGGCTTACCCTACTAAATCGGCTTAAACTGTAGTAGAAGATGAAATTGTGAGGAGAAATGTAACAATGTAGGCACAATTAAATGATCAGAGCAAAAAGAGAGTTGAAATCCCTAGAGTTAAAAGAAAACTGCAAAAAGAGAAGCAGTTAGTTTGGTTTACAACTTTATATTGATACACATATAAATACATGTAAATTAGGAAAAAAGAAAGAAATCCTTGTTATAATAAAGAGAAGTTAGGTTGGTATAAAAAAATTGTGTCTGAGACGCATCTAGATTAGAGATGGTCTCAGGTGAGAGAGCGACTTAGACGGGACGTGACTCAAGCGACTTCGTTTCAGGTTTTTTAATTGGAATATCGAGTATGAATAACATAAGAAAAAAACCAAAAAGAGAATCGGAGCTTACATGCAATGAAAGAATGGAGTTGGAGAAGGAATCGGAGTTTCCGGTGACGAAACAACAAAATCGGAGAAGAAATCAAAGGTTGCTGGCTGATTATAGGGTTGGGATCGACCGCTGGTTTTTAGGGTGAAATGAAGTTGACGGCTAATTGTTAGGTTAAACAGAGAACGGAGGAACATTAGGTTAGACAGTGATGCATATGTGATATAATGAAATATCAATAAGATATGTGAATTAGATACGAATGTAACAGCTTATATTTATGTTAAACCACATATATACCAGCTTACATTTACCCTCTTTTTTTCTATGAACGGAAGTACCATTTTCAACCCAAAAGTTATGGCTTTTATCAAAATTAACCCAGTACATATTTGTGTTTTAGTTGTTATGTGTCTGTGTATGAATGTGTTTTGTGTATGATATGTGGCTTAAAAGACATTTGTCTTTTACAAAACTAATGCGTATTGCATAGAGGGCCTTCACCTCTCGCCTCCACTCCAAGAATGTTAGCACCTGGTGTGCCTCATTTTTTGTCTAAAAAAAGAGTTGTGTGACACGATATATATCTATATATAGTGAAGAGTTCAAATGACAAGAAAAATTTTTTAAGAACAAAAAGAATAACTTTTAAACCAATAGAAGTTTTACATTACTTCATTTAATTTGTGTATTTAATGTTATGGAAAAGGCATATAGGTAAATTTATAATTGTCATTGATTAGCTAATTAATTAAACTTATAACTCATTTTTTTCATATACTCTTTCAAGATAAAATAATTTATGGTGTAAGACAATGTTCGACATGTATAGGATGAATTTTGAAATGTGTAGGGTAAATTTACACATGTGTAGGTAAATTCCGGTAAATGTAAGACATATGTAAGATAAATTTTGAAATGTGTATGATAAAATGTTTTTGCTTTATTAACGAGAGATAACATATTTAATAAGAAGAGTTATAAACTATTTAATATTTTACCATTATGTCATTTCTTCTTTTTCTTCTCACATTAAATATCTTCTCAAATGAACCTTCCCATATATATATATATATATATATATATATATATATTAACACAATAACTGTGAGACAAATTAAATTAATAAAAATCATAGACAATATATTATAAGAATGGTTGTTTACAGAAAGTATTACAAAACTTCCAATCAACGTGTTAAAGTAGTAATATCTCTATACTTTTTTTGAACATTATTAGGCTTCGTGTAACGTATGTTAAGTGAGTCAATCGAAATTTTAATTAAGCCTGTTTTTCAGGAACGTGGCTAAGTCTCTCAACAAGCTCGTTAAGATCGTCAGACCAATCAACGTTAGAGTTTACGACATCCTCCGAAATCCTCCTAACTCATTCAAAGATATCCACATCTTCTTAGAGACAGACATTTTTAACCTATAAATTTTCATACAAATAGCTTTTACCTCAATTAAATAGCAATAAATTTAAAAATATGCAAACTTATTATCAAGTCATAAAAAAGAGGCTCATAGACATCAATGTAATGGTGTGCCTTATTAGTCACAATAACCATAAGAAAGAATTATTCGCCATCGCTAATGAGGTCGTAAACCTGAATATAAACAAAAAACCACAACCAAAATTACATATAAAAAAGGTCATACTATCTGACCTTAGCATAAATGTCCATCACCAAATAGCCAAATTGGCTTTGTAGGCTTAGAAATATGGGATTAACTGATTGCTTTTATCAAGCCTTCTCAGTTTTTTTAACCCCTATGTGAAACATCATAGCCTATTTAACTGAAACAATCTCATATTAACCAACTTTAAATACCAAGCCAATATATAACAACCAAAACCCAATATACAACAACACTAAATACAACTGTAACAAAATGTTGCTAATTTATGTAATTTGAGTTATCAATTAGCAACAAATCCCTTAGGCATTGTTATGTAAAACAACAAAGCATCAAAACTCTTTCGTGGTTTGACCCCTTACTACCTACCACTAACACATTGTTAAGGGTAATTTGGGCATTATAAATATTATCGTTGAGCGGGGCGCGGCACTCCGATCACTAGTATAAACTTTAGGTTGATTTTTAGCCATTGCATGCTAGTATGCTTACATGATTGGTATAACTTTAAACATGTGGATTTGAGACTTTATACATCTTATGCTACATACACAAACTAGTATGCTCACCGACATAATTTGTGTTGACGAATATTTTATACGTTTTGCAAGAAATACTTGATGATGCAAGATATCTACTTAGGGTGGATCTTGAAATTCACCAAAATTTGTTTATGCATTTTTACGTGTTTTATTCTTGTAACTTGAAATTTGTTGTATTTTTCTTTGGAGACAATGTAATGTTTTTATTTGATGAAATGAAATTTTGAATTTATTGTCGCAATTTGGTGTTATGTTTTCTTTGAGCAATCTATTATGTCTCACCTCAATGATTCTTCCATAAGTTGGGGTGTGCACCAAAACTGACAATGTTATGTTTTCTTTGAGCAATCTATTACGTCTCACCTCAGTGTTAGTTTTAGTCTGGCGCTTGGTCGTATAAAACTCGTATAGAGCTATACTTTGCCATGCGTCATTCAGCCTATATAGTGAACTAATGTATTATTAAAATGTGATTGCTTCCTCAAGTGCACATGTCGGATCATGCACGTGGGCTTTGGAGTTTAATCTTTCCGTTTGTTATTTTGAATAAATCTAAGTTGTTAGTGAGTCCGAGTCTTTTGTTTTTTTTATTAGCCTTTGTAAGCTGTCCTATATAATGGCAGCGTCTGTGTTCATGTTTTCTCATTCACAAAAGCAATAAACAAAAAGCCTGAGTTGATCCTTATTATTCTAAGTTTTGTGAGAATATCGTAGTTCTAATACAAAATTACTTAAAATGAAAAAAGAATTACTAATTAAAAACCATTAATAATCTATAAAAAAAACTTCATTATCATAGACATTAGAAGATCAAACGTACATCATACTAATACAACATACATAACACAAACTGTTTTGTATTTCCTTTAAAGAAATTAAAATCACACAGTAACATTAATAATATTATGTTTCCTTCTAGTGTGACATGGATGAAATGATTCTCTCATCAACATACATAAGGGATACAACTTGATAGGGTAAACGTGCTCTGTCAAGACCAATCATTAGGGGAAAGAAAATTTGACAACCTTTTGTATTTAAAATTCGCTATATTACAAGCCAAACTATAGTGAACTAATATTAAACTGGTCAAAATAACACCTTAAAGTAAAACCAGTCAGATGTGCTAATAAAACATGTCAACCTTATGAAAATAGAATGAACCATTTCTTGAGCATATTCATCAACCTGTTATGTACTTTGCCATGCGTCATTCAGCCTATATAGTGAACTAATGTATTATTAAAATGTGATTGCTTCCTCAAGTGCACATGTCGGATCATGCACGTGGGCTTTGGAGTTTAATAGTTCCGTTTGTTATTTTGAATAAATCTAAGTTGTTAGTGAGTCCGAGTCTTTTGTTTTTTTATTAACCGTTGTAAGCTGTCCTATATAATGGCAGCCTCTGTGTTCATGTTTTATCATTCACAAAAGCAATAAACAAAAAGCCTGAGTTGCTCCTTATTATTCTAAGTTTTGTGAGAATATCGTAGTTCTAATACAAAATTACTTAAAATGAAAAAAGAATTACTAATTAAAAACCATTAATAATCTATAAAAAAAACTTCATTATCATAGACATTAGAAGATCAAACGTACATCATACTAATACAACATACATAACACAAACTGTTTTGTATTTCCTTTAAAGAAATTAAAATCACACAGTAACATTAATAATATTATGTTTCCTTCTAGTGTGACATGGATGAAATGATTCTCTCATCAACATACATAAGGGATACAACTTGATAGGGTAAACGTGCTCTGTCAAGACCAATCATTAGGGGAAAGAAAATTTGACAACCTTTTGTACTTAAAATTCGCTATATTACAAGCCAAACTATAGTGAACTAATATTAAACTGGTCAAAATAACACCTTAAAGTAAAACCAGTCAGATGTGCTAATAAAACATGTCAACCTTATGAAAATAGAATGAACCATTTCTTGAGCATATTCATCAACCTGTTATGTACTTTGCCATGCGTCATTCAGCCTATATAGTGAACTAATGTATTATTAAAATGTGATTGCTTCCTCAAGTGCACATGTCGGATCATGCACGTGGGCTTTGGAGTTTAATCTTTCCGTTTGTTATTTTGAATAAATCTAAGTTGTTAGTGAGTCCGAGTCTTTTGTTTTTTTATTAGCCTTTGTAAGTTGTCCTATATAATGGCAGCGTCTGTGTTCATGTTTTCTCATTCACAAAAGCAATAAACAAAAAGCCTGAGTTGATCCTTATTATTCTAAGTTTTGTGAGAATATTGTAGTTCTAATACCATCAGTGGTATCAGAGCTAGAGCGTAAACCTTCTTTGATTAATCCCTACTTCAAATCTGATCTACTATGGCTAAGCAAGCAAGTACATTACTCACTCTTACTACTCAAATACCTGTTTTTAAGGGAGAAGGGTATGAACACTGACTATCCGTATGAAAACAATTCTGAAGTCAAGAGATCTATGGGATCTGATTGAACAAGGTGTGAATGAATCTAAAACCGATGTAGGCAAACTCAAGAATGCGAGGAAAAGAGATGCTCATGCTATGGCAATAATTCAACAAGCTGGGCATGATCAACTGTTTTCCAGAATTACGGCTGCTGAATCATCAAAAGAGAGTCGGGAGATCTTGAAAATGGAGTATCAAGGAGATACTCAAGTGAAAGCAATCAAACTTCAGTGTCTAAGAAGAGATTTCGAAAATCTAACCATGAAAGAAGGAGAAACTGTTGGCGAATATTTCTCCAGGGTTATGGGAATTATGAGTCGAAAGAGATCATATGGTGAAGTTGTAACTGACCAGGCTATTGGGTGAGAAAATTTTGCGTAGTCTTACCCCTAAGTTTTACTTTATTGTGCCGTCCATTGAGGTCTCTTTTGATCTCACCAAACTTATACAAGTAAAACTTGTGGGATCTCTACAATCCCAGTGAAGAGAGACTCAATAGTAGATCCGCGGAAAAATTAGAAAAAGTTGAAGACCATGCACTACAAGTGATCCAAGAAAATAATCGACCAACAAACACACGTGGTAGAGGTCGTGGAGGCTTCAAGGGCCGTGGAAGGGGCAGATCACTCGATAGAAGCAAAGTGCCTCAGTTCCATACTTGCAAGAAGTATGGCCACTTATCAAAAGATTGTTGGTATAATGAGGAAGCACAAGTGAATGTTGCAGTAGAAAGTGTTGAACAAGGAGACAACAATGAAGAACAATATTTGTTTATGGCTTGCATAAGTCATTGTGAACTTCCATTTGCTTTCATGACAAGAACTACTCATGTCAATGAAATAAACAACATGTGGTTCATTGACTCAAGCTCTTCAAATCACATGACAGGGTCAAGAACCAGTTTCACTGAGTTAGACGAGTCATTCAAGCTTGAAGTACAGCTAGGAAACTTGCAGTTGAAGACAAAGGTGTAGTTTGCATCAATACTGGTCCTGACAGATTCAAGCTTTTGAGTGATGTTTACTATGCTCCAACTCTAGAGTATAATCTCTTAAGTGTTGGGCAACTCATGCAAAAGGGGTATTCACTTCTATTTAAAGATGGCATGTGCAATATAAGAAGCCGTGATGTGAATCTTATGTAGATTCATGTGTCAAACAACATGTTTGTTCTCGATGCTACCAAATCAGGTAACTACACTCCCAATAAAACTCCTGTGATACAATTATGGCACAAAGGATATGCACATGTTAACTTTAGTGATTTGAAGAATTTATATGAAAAACAAATGGTAATTGGTATGCCAAAAATAAAAGGGTCAGAGATGTGGGTGTATCTTGGGTAAACATATTAGGCTCCCATTTAAAGCCCATTCATGGAGGGCTACAAAAAAGCTAGAACTTGTGCATGCTGATCTGTGTGGGCCTATGCAGGTACAAAGTCTAGGTCGTAGTCTGTATTATCTACTGCTTATAGATGATGTATCTAGAATGTGTTGGGTATACTTTATTACAAAGAAGTCTGATGCTTTTGAGAAGTTTAAAGTGCTCAAAGCTTTGGTTGAAAACAAAGTGAATGTGTGGTTAAGGTGTTAACAGATAGAGGAGGAGAGTTATGCTCAAAAGAGTTCAATTCTTTCTGTGAAACGCATGGGATTCAAAGAGAATTAACAGATGCTCATACTCCTCAACACAATGGTGTTGCGAGAGAAAAAATAGAACAATTATGGGCATGGCAAGAAGTATGTTGAAGGAGAAAAGCTTACCAAACTATCTTTGGGCTGAAGCAGTTGCTACTGCAGTATATGCCATCAACCAATCTCCCACGACTGTAGTCCAAGACAAAATTCCTTATCAGGTATGGTTTAATTAAAAACCTGATGTTTCAAATATGAAAGTTTTTGGCTGTGTTGCCTTTGGTCATGTGTTTGCTCATGGTAGAAGAAAACTAGATGAAGATCAAACAAAATGATCTTCATTGGTTATTCTTCACATGGCAATGGATATAGACTGTTCAATCCTATCACAAAGAAGTTTGAAACTCGAAGTATTGGAGATACAACAATAATTGAAGATGTTTCTTGGATTTGGCAAGAGGTGGACAAGTCTGTGAAGCAAGTCTATGAAAGAATGTATTCTAATCCATTTCCTGTAGAAATGAGTGAAGAAGCTCAAAATGTTGCTAATGATGTAGAAACTCCATCATGTCCTTTGGTTAATCATGAAGAGACGTCTTCCCCAGCTGTATCCAATCAAGTTGAGCTTAGTGTAGGGTCAAGTTCAGATTCGTCTGCTCCTATACGGATCAGATCAATGTTTGACTTATATGCTAACACTGAGGAGATGATTCAAATGCCAGTTGATTACTTGAATTGTCAATTTGCACTAAACATATCAGATCCTATATATTTAAGTGATGTAGTTCAAAAGAAAGAATGGGTGTTTGCCATGGAGGAAGAATTGTCTGCTATTAATAGAAATGGAACATGGAAGCTGGTCACTTTGCCTGCAGGGAAGAATCTAGTTGGTCTCAAGTGGCTGTTCAAGACAAAACTTGGTCAGATGGTCAGATAATCAAGCACAAAGCCAGGCTTGTGGCTAAAGGGTATTCTAAAAAATATTGAAGAAACCTTTGCTCTAGTAACAAGGTTTGAAACTATTCAAATAGTGCTTGCTACTGCTGCTCATAGAGGCTGGATGGTGCATCAACCGGATGTGAAGTCAGCATTTCCTCAATGGAGAACTTGCTGAAGAAATCTATGTAGAGCAGCTAGAAGGTTTTCGAGTTAAGTTAAGGGAAAGGAAGAGAAAGTGTACAGGTTGTATAAGGCTCTATATGGCTTAAAACAGGCTCCTAGAGCCTGGTATGGTAAGATTGATAACTACTTTACAAGAACTGGGTACACAAGAAGTCTCAGTGAGCCGACTCTCTATGTTAAGCATGTCTCAGTTAATATCTTTTACGTATGTTATATGTGGATGACATTATCTGTACAAGTTCATGTGATGCACTAGTTGCTGAGTTTAAAGAAGGAATGAAGAAGGTTTTTGAGATGATTGATTTGGGCCTACTGAAATACTTTCTAGGATTGGAGGTGAAGCAATGTGATCAAGGTATCTTTATATCTCAAGAAAAATATGCCAGTAACTTGTTAAGAAAATTTGGTATGAGTGATTGCAAGCTAGAAGATATTCCGATGAGTCCTAATGAGAAGTACAAGATTGAAGATGGTGAAGATAGAGTAAACGAAACCAAGTATAGAAGCCTTGTGGGTGGTCTGATCTATTTAACTCATACACGTCCGAACCTTGCATATGCTTTTGGTGTGTTATCCAGGTTTATGCAGTTGCCATCCAAAGCTCATGCAGGTGCAGTAAGAAAAGTGCTTAGATACGTAGCTGCTACTGTTAAGTATGGAGTATGGTACAAGAAAACAGACAAGATGGAACTAGTGATCTGCAGATAGTGATTGGGGTGCATGTCTTGATGACAGAAAGAGTGTAAGTGCGTATGTGTTCACCTTGGGAAATGGTGCAGTATCCTGGTGTTCAAAGAAACAAAATGCGGTGGCTCTATCTGAGGCTGAGCACATCTTAGCCACTGGTGCTACTTGTCAAGGCATATGGATCAGGAGAATCTTGGAAGATCTAGGAATTAAACAAGAGCAGGCAACTTCAATCTATTGTGACAATCTGTCAGCAATAAACTTGTCAAGGAATCCAGTTATGCATAGTAGATCAAAGCATATTGATCTAAAGTACCATTTCATTCATGATATGGTAAATCAAGAGAAGGTACTTTCGAAGTTTTGCAGCACAGAAGAACAAGTTGCAGAGTGTTTTACTAAAGCATTGGCTAGAGAGAAGTTTGTCATGTTTCGCTAACAAATGGGAGTGCAGGAGTATTATTCGGGGGGTATTAAAATGTGATAGTCCGGTGCACATGTCTTTTAGAAGGATCAAGGATCATGCATGTGGGCTTTGGAGTTTAATAGTTCCGTTGGTTATTTTAAATAAATCTAAGTTGTTAGTGAGTCCGAGTCTTTTTTTTTTTAGCCGTTGTAAGCTGTCCTATATAATGGCAGCCTTTGTGTTCATGTTTTCTCATTCACAAAAGCAATAAACAAAAAGCCTGAGTTGATCCTTATTATTCTAAGTTTTGTGAGAATATTGTAGTTCTAATACCATCATGTATTGCCACTGATTAATCAAGTACCTTTTTTTAACGATTAACTCACACACCCTTTAATTTCAAATCTACATCTTAATACAAGCTTTTATCTATTAAAGGACTTAAACCCTCACCTCAACACACATCTCTTTCACACTTTAATTGACTTGATACAAGCCTTTTGGTTATAATGGCAGAAGTTGTAAATACAACCACTAAGGTTACAAAAACAACCCCGCTAACAGGAAGGCTAAAGGAACCTGGAAGGCCTGCCCTTTTATTCTAGCTAATTGTGCACTTTGTTAAGAAGCCAAAACTGTTAATTCTCATATCTCAGTTTGATTCACATAAAGTAGTTTTGTAATCTTTAAATTATTTATATCCTAAAAGTTTTCTTAAAGTGGTTACTAATTATCATTTATTTGTATAATTGTTGAATTTTTTAAGTCAGTTTTAAAGAAAGAAAGCAGCTTATTCGACTGTTAAAAGTAAAAAATCTGACTTGTTCTTCATGAGGCTGCTATTGATGATTCAATTTGTTTAGCAAGAAACGAGTGATGTGAACATTGACATATTTCCGAATGAGTTCAAATCTGATACTGTATTTCAAATACAATAGTGGGGCAGGAACGTGTTATATCACACTATTATTAGGAGCGTTTCTTGCTGATGCTTATCTAGGCAAATACTAGACCATTGTGATCTTCTCAATCATCTATGTCATGGTACGTTTATAATATATTATATTAATATATACATACACATACACATACACATTTCATTATATATGTGAATTTAACCATATAGGTGTTTGATACTTGAATGCTTGTATTTTGTTTTCCAATGG
>CAMTDV010000194.1:0-46230 GCA_947069175.1 Scalesia atractyloides
TACAAGTGTATCTATGTGTGTAGAGATCAAAGCAAATTGTCTTATCGAATGTGATGTATATATATATATATATATATATGCATTACTTTTCATTTGTGTTGTACGAAAGCAAAAAACAGCCACTTGTCATCATTACTTTCGTATTTATGTGTGTGTGCGCTCTGTTCTTCGCACATCATGGCTCTTTGAGACAGTAGAACATGGTATCTATCAATTTAGAATCAGATATATATGTAGATATAATTATATTCATGCATTGTTTCTGCTAACGTAATGTAAAAGGTCTATTTAATCATAATGATACTTTAGTATGTAAACGTGTATATTGACACGTGTGTAATCTATTTATATGAATCTATAGTGTGCCTGTGCGTGTGTAGAGTCTATTTAAAAGAATATATATGCCGTGTGTCCGGCATATCGTGCTGTGCGTGGATGAAAAAGCCTTCTGCATCCTCGTTCCACCTGTATTGTGCTCAGAGTACGCAATGAACAGTGTGCTATGATACAGTTTCACTCATACCATGTGCGACAATACGTTCTTCCTCTACTCTATGATGATGATCTATACTACAAAGTGTGTATGTGCTAATAATAATTTTATATAAAGATGTGCGTGTCTGGTAAATACTAATTACAGTGTGCTAAATGATAATTGATAACCTCGTACATCTTGTAAATGAACGTGTTTTACTATATTATGGTGTGATGTGTTGGGTGACCGTGCACACCCAGTGTATAGTCACATCGATACATTTGGCACATCCTCCTGTCGTACATGTGTCATCTGACACATTTTCTTTGCGACATTGTTTACTTTACTCACCATGGTGTACAAAGTACAGTCATTCATGGCAAGATATATTTTATCAAGAGTGTCGGAACGGTATGACGACATCGTGTATACATTAGCTGGTCGCTCGCTGTGGCATGCTCGCTGCATCGTCGGCCGTGCTGCTTAGCTCGGGTGGGGGTGGCATGGTGGCACTCATGCTGAGCCGCGTTGGCACCACGGACACATCCATCGAGCGCATCTCACCATCCTGTGTAAAAGCTGTTCCCTGGATCGTCAGTCGTATCACACCCTCCGGTGCCGGCAACACCACGCCACTCTGTATCACGTGTGACTTACCCGACTCAAGCATCCCCATGGTGCCACCCAGTCCAACATGCACCGACTCCTCCACCGTGTTGAGTGCGGGTGAGAAGGCAACCATGTGGGACGACAGCGTCAGAAAGTGCCACACCTTCTGGCTCGTGCCCACATCCTCGGCGGCGCTGTGCGTGCTATTTGTACCACTGCCCATCACGTTGGACCGGTTGCGAACACAGATGTAAATCAGAAGAGATAATCCTTTCGCGCAGCCGTGTCGAGTGCATGTGAGCCACGACCTCCCGTGTTGTCCGCACTCTCGCAATGGCCACGAGCTGCATAGGACGACCTCGCCGCACCCGCCTCACGACCGTGCGACAAATTCACCCTTGCCACACCCGTCATTCGTGCGGGCGCCGATGTCTTGGCCAGGCCACTGTCCTCCTCACCGCTGCGTACATTGCCCGACGACAGCGCATCGGCCGCGTAGACAAAACGCGTAAATATCTCCACCTCCATGAAATCGGTCACTGTAACCGTGCGCGTCGCGATATCCTTCATGAGCAGCTGCAAGTCCTCCACCGTGCGCGGCACACAGGCCGAGCATGTGCCGGCTCCAGCAGAGTTGGTACAAGCGGCGTCGACGCCCAACGGCACACTGGGCTCTGTCCGCGACGAGCCATGAGCCGAACCTTCCATCGTTGGCACCGTTACGCTGCCGCCTTTCGCTCCCGCGTGGCGCTGTCGACTGCGAGCCGACATGCAAATCAAGGCATCGGTCATGAGATGAAACGGAAAGGTGGCCTGCACCTTCTGCGTGTACACCGGCTCGGGTGGCAGCAGCATGCGGTAGGGCGGTATGTAATGACTATCCTCGCAGTGCATAATACGACGCTCCACCTTGATCGGCTTGCCGTCCTGATCGTCCAGCAGTATCGTTGCCTTGCCACTGAGAACATGCTGTCGTGCAGGCGGCACACTCGCCGCGGCGGCGGCGGTGCTGCTGGGTCGTGTCAGCGACCGCTCTGCCTGACCCGAGTGGAGGTGTGTGCCTGGAAGAGGAGACAGAGCCGCGCGGTCGGGAGGCGGGCCCGCAACACGGCCCGCCTCCCCCTCCTCTTCGTGGGCGGTGAAAAAGTCCGTGTACTCGTGCAGCAGCGCCACATGCCCATCCTCGTCATCTCGATCCTCGTCGGCGGGCGTGCGGCTTGCCGCAGTGTCACTCGGCTGTGTACGGCACCTTCCGCCGCAGCGCTGGCCAGTGACGAGCCATCCTCAGCCGAGAGAAGAGGCATCGTGACAAGAGGAGAGGCGGACGCAGACGCATCATCAACCGCAGCCGCAGCCGCAGCAGCATCGCCTTCCGCAGCTGGGTGCACTGCATCACTCACGCCGGTTGTGGGTGCATGGTCGGAAGCAGAGGTGTGTGCTGAGGATGGTAGCATGTCCTGCGCGGCCGATGGCGTCGTGACCGTTTCCGCACACGCAGCCGGCGTGGAGGCCGTGGCCAGTGTTCTGGCGCGCTCGCGCTGCCGTCGCTGCCGCGCCTGCGTGTGCGCCTGCTCGGTTTCATTCAGCGTCTTGATGACCGCGAAGGCCGCTGCCATACGCGCCGAAAGCCCGTCTGCGTGATGCTTGTCTACAAGAGGGCGGGCAAAGCATGTGTGTGCGATTTGTGTGAGACTGCTGCCGTACCCAGCTGCCGCAAAGTCGGCACGATGCAGCATGATGCCGAATACGGTAAAGCAGACATCATTCGGGTCTTTATACCATTTTTGACGCCGTGTGCAAGCAACGAAGAAGCGATCGATAGGTAGACAGTAAACCCGCTTGGATGACATCCTGCAGCTTTCCCGACTCGACTATCCACTAAACTATGTTGTATCATATACGCCTATACAGGTATAAATATAGAATAATATGTACATAAATTGTTATTTACACTACTGCAATTTATATGAAAAATCACAACATCATGGTGAAGAAAGACGATCGATATACAGTACATTGTGTATGTCAAGTAGTGATAGGCCACGGTGATGCTGCCCTAGCCCATGCAGCGACACATACACAAGACGGCATGGATCAGGAACATAGAATACTAAAACATGCTCAACGACAATGACAGTCTGCATCGTGATTTGTACATATGACTAGCCTTTTCGTGTGAAATAGTGTCGCCAATTCATGTTACGGTTGGCGTTGCACTTCTTATGGTTTGCCCTCACCAGTAGCTAACAAATAGCACGCAATCAGAGAGCACTTTGTGCATACATGCACGTGCGCACTCGACAATGCATATAAACATGCTCATATGAGCTGTCACATTAGTTTAATCTTAAATAATTCCCTATTACACACTCTGCTCATAAATATATATATATATATATATATATATATATAAACATAAGCTGATGTAGTGATGTTGTCTAGGTACAAAAAAAGGTTTGTAAGCTTGATGCACGCTCGTGTGCGATTGTGTATAGTGGGTGGACCTGTTAGAGAAATATCTCTTCCTCGGTACGAGGCTTTCCCATATTCACCCTGGGCAGCTCCGCATCCACCGTGTCACCCCCCACTCCACTCGCCCCGCACACACGCTCCTCCTCACCCGGCGCATACTCATCATTGGTCAGACACGACGAAGATGGCAATGACTTGACACTGGAGCGTACATAGTAGTTGAACACCATGTGATGCGCCGCCTCTTGCATTGCCTCCATCAGCGTTTCACCCTTGCCCTCACCCAGACAGTAGTGCTTTCCACTGTACAGGCGCACACGGTGTACTCCACCGCACGATACTGCTGCGCTGTGTACATACTCGCATACGAATTGGTCTCATGCACCTCCACCACCTTACGCACCACCTGGTCCACATCGATGGGTGACCGGCGCAACACCGCACGCACCTGCGGGGCGTACTTGAGTATAAGCTGAGCCTCCTTGAACGCGTTGACCACACGCAGACAGTCCAAGATGAGTGCGGGGGCGACACGACGATGGCGAACGACATGGTAATCGGTGAAGATGTCGTTGTACAGCCCCTGCACCGCGTGCGTGCCGCCGCTGGAGCGCAGCTGAGCGGCACGGAGGGCACTGCGATGGGTGAGGGGGTGCCGCACGCCGTCGATGATCTCCTCCTCATCGACGGTGCGGACTCGACAGCGCCAGCTCGCGCGTCAACGACTGCACAGCCGCCGTGTAGGACGCCCACTTGCCCTTCTCCAGTGCCTCGGCACGACTCCTCTCTTCTGCATCACCCATGGGTTGAGTAGATGGGTCACCTGTGGGAGAGGAGAAAGACGAGGTAGCCGCATGAGCATCGGCGGATAATAACTTGTGTGGGCAGTTGCCTTGCCGCCGACTACACGAGACGACTCCGTCACACACGATGGATTCGCCACACCGGACGCACCCGTCACACGCCCCTCGGCTGCCTCGGCGACAACGCGCTGTGCGTGCGCGAGTAGGTCACAGCGTGACGCAAAGTCAGTCAAGGCGGGACAGAAGAGTCGCTCAATCAGCGGCTGCACACGCACCCCGCCATCGCCGGACGCCTCGGCGAGGTAAACAAAGGCCACAAAGGCAAAGAGGCTCTGTCGAATCCACTCCAGCCGCGGCTCCAAATCCTCGCGGTGGACCGGAAACAAGTGCAGCCGCGCCGCGGCGGAGCGCAGCACCGCGCGCCAGTACCACCGCCTCTGCTGTGCCACGCCCTGCTCGACGCGCTGGCGATGTGCCGCTGCCTGCACCCGCGCCACACGCATCGCTCATGCAACACATTCAGCTCCCGCCACATACTCACCTCCGCCGACACCTGCGCCAACTCGGCAAAGCCCAGCCGCACCGCAATTTCACCGCAGGGCAGCAAGCCGCAGGTCTGGTGAAGCAGTTGCTGAACATGACGGGATCGCAGCCTCGGATAGAGGCGGTAGGCGAGGCGCAGCACCGTTGTCTCGACGAGTGACTTGCCGCGCAGCGCCAGCGCTCCGTGCACCGGTGCGTTGAGCGCGGTGCGATCGAGCATCTCCCAAGTCGCGTCCACCACAAAGCACCGCCGGCGGTGGGTCGGCGTCGGTGAGGCATGGGGTGGTAGACGGTGGCCGACTTCTCGTGCGATGCTGAGGCCCACGGCGTAGAAGGGTGAGGAAAAGGCAATGTCTGCGGCATTTTGCGACTGCATCGCATTGAAAGTGGCGGTAGTGGTGGGGGTACGAGTCGGGGAGCTCGCCTCACCGTCCGTATCTGCGCGGGCCCGTGTGACGCTGTCTACGCACTGCTCCAACTCTCTCAGATGCTTCGGCAGCGAGGATGGCCCGGTCGTTGACATGTACCCGCTTTGCTCACACGTCTCGAGCATGAGGCGAAAGGCATCGCCTACGGTGCGCTCCGACGGCCGAGGCGAGCGTCAGCGTGCCACGACGCTCCGACGCGCGACGAAGACGAAGCTGCGCCTTGTACTTTTCAAACAGCTGATTAGGCTGTCGCCGTGAGGCATGTACGTCACTGGGGTTGACCGCATGACGAGTCGGCGCGGCGAAAGCGTGGATAGTACGGGGCAGGATTGTGACCCAGGTCCGCTTGGCTGCAGAGCCGCCTACATGTGCGACGCCACATGACGCAGATTGCTACCGTGTCAACACTGTAATGAGGACGACGTCAAGGAAAAGTATGCATACATACAAACATATAAATATATATATAACAATTATAACAATTTGAAGAGAATGAGCAAGGTAACACGTCATATATCATCGACGCCATTTGTAACACAATTAGTCGAGCATGCTATACGTACCACACAGATGCGCACACGTTTAATCAGATGTACATGTACAGGAAAGTATTCCTGTGAAAATAGTAGATGTGATAATGCTACAGTGACACTACGAGTATGATCACGCGTCAGTAAACACACCTGCGGCAAGATCGATAATAAAAAATATATATATGGTAAATGATTACTCAAAAGCATCGCAAAACAAACGATAAAGACGGGCATGCGCACGTAAGCGTAGGTCCACTTTCCACTAGCAAAGCGTCCCAGGGAGGTGTCGTATCACACCTGAGATATGTATACCTATATGTGTGTATATCTACATATACGTTTCCACATTGTTGTGAAAATAAACAACATTAGGTACATACATGAAACATATTATCATATATACGTATTTGTGTGCGGTATCAACCACATATGTACACATACATACACGCAGACGAACACACGAGAGCATAAAAACACATACACCTGTGAATAAACAACTTTGTTTACACCTAAACTGTCATTGCTGGAGGTAAAGATGCGTGCAACTTGCGTCGACCACGTGGTATACAAAGAATGTATCCAATAAGCACATTCATATCGAATATGCATATGTATATGTGATCTATCCAAGAAAAAAACCAAAGTTTATACAACCGAAAAAAGAACGATAATTCATTGTCCTTTGTTTCATCCTCGTGTGAATATAAATATTATTATACAACGACATACGTATACATAATATATATATATGTATACGTATGTATGAAAAAACAATATAGGGCTGTTCAAAGTAAGAGTAACAAGATGCTTGGTCCAGTAATCGGCATGTGATGACACTATGTGCGGTTTGTTTGTTTGTTTGTATATACATGGCGGAAAGCGCACACAGCAAGCTACTGCGCACGTGATGCACCGATGCATGTGCAGCGCGCGTGAGCATACTTGGTGCAGCGTTTATCTTCTCACTTATCCTCAAGCTGGCAATGGTCAGAGATCTACTCTTTAGCACTCCTGTTTGTGACTGTCACACAACACAATGGCTGCACGAGTAGCACTCAATAAAAAGAAAGGTGTGTGTGGAGCGAATGGCCCATCTCATCGAGCTGTCGTACAGAGGCGATGGGGCGAAAGAGTGTGCGGTTGGTGTAGGCAGTAGATGTGCATGACGGCATTGCTTTCACCTGACGTACACGTCACGCGCAGTGTGCGCGAGGGACGAAAGGCACGTGGCATGTTAGATACACAGCGGCGCGAGCACACACAGATAAGCACGCCGGCACACCAAGAGCAGAAAGGATCGATGTTGCCGCGATTCTTCACTCTTTTCTTCTCTTCTCGTAATAATCGATACTAGTGTCGTGTTCGACGCGCGCGGCTCGCGGAAAAACACGCAATGCGCAGCTAGAAACGCAGAGCTACATTGAATGCTTGTGAAATGGTGATGGTAAGAAGGCCACGCTAATGATTATTCTGCCGAGATTCTTGCTGCGCCTTGCGACACAGTCGCTCCGCGGCTGCTTTGGTCTTTTCTAGTGCAGGCATCTCTTTGCGCAGAGCCGCCAGCTTTCCCCGCAGCTCGCACGTCTCGCTGTCAAACTTGGCGCGCAGCTCGGCGGCTTCGCGCTTGTCGCTCTCGAGCCTGTGGATGCGCTGATCCATGTTTTCGCGTTGTATCTGCATCAGCCGCTGTACGTCCCCCGGCTTCATGGAGCTCTGCAGAATTGTATCGAAATACTCCTTGTGTGTCGCGAGCTGTGCCTCCAAGGAGCGGCGTGTCTGCTCGACGGACATTGTGCTCACGACGGGTCAGGAATATCTTACCCTCAGCGTCTCCACCTCACGCGCAACGACCGAGCAATCCTTCATCAAGTTTTGAAAGTACGCAGCACGATCACGCAGACCACTCTCGAAGGCGGAGCAAACCTCCTCGAAGGATTGCTTCTTCTCCTCCAGCTCCGCCGCGAGCTTTTCATTCTCGCGCCCCAGAGTCGCCAGCGCCTCGCGACGCTGCCCCATCTCGCCGCGCGTCGTCGCCACAGCCGCCTCCACGCGCGTCTTGACATCTTGTCGATGCTGCTCCATGTTCTCAGATAGCTTGCTAGTAAGCTCCTGTCGCTTTTTGAGCGACGACTGCAACGTCTGACACAGCAGCTCTGCCTTACTTTCGCCGCCTCTAGTTTGCGCCGCCGATCGTTCAGCCCGGCGATGCGCTGACTCGCCGCCGATACACGTTTGCGCATCGACGCCACGTCCGACTCCCGCTTCTTCACCTTAGCAATCTCCTCCTGTAACTTCTTCTGTATGTAGCCACCTCCATGTTCGTTTAGCAACGCGCGCACTTGTTGATAGACGTGACCACGGTATGACTGCGCGTTCATCTTGTCTGAATTCGCTTCCTCAAAACTCATGGCCGTGGACGTGGTGGTCTCATCACTTTTTCGGCGGCAGATGGCATTATTACTTCGGCCTTCGCCTCGGTTTGCTGGCGCATCTTTCACGACGTCGGTAGCCTCACCGACGAAGGCGGCTGACGCGACATCGTCCTGATCCCGTCGACAGGAGTCAGCGCTGCCGCTCACTGCAGATGTCGGATCATGGTAGCAGCTCTTGCCCATAGGTGTCTCCATGTTAGACACTTCCACACTCATGACGAAACTCATACTCTTGTCTTTTTGTATTCACTGTCATAAATATAACTATTCGTACATACATGTGTATGTTGATATGTTTGGCGTACCACAACTTTGCACAACGTAGAATATCGGTCAAAACGCCGTACACGCACACACAGAGAGATGCATGTCACATACATGCATGCGCACAAAAGAAAAGTAGAGAGAATGATGATACAGATCTTCAGACTCATGCAGATATGTATTTAGTAGCACAGGCATGCCGTGGAAAGACACTGAGGTCCTTATGCGACAAATACAATAAAGCTAGGATAAAACTCATTCACAGAGAGCATGTTGGCATCCGTTATCATTGCGCTTTGCTCGAGGTATGTATATATATACATAAAATATATATATTATATATATATATATATTTCGAATGAGCTGGGGAGAAAAACACGATGGCGACAGTGCTTCAAACCGTTGCACTTGAAAAAATATATGTGTATCGCACTTGATCTGAAAAAGCTATAGGCGATGATGACAGTTGACACTGTATACAATCCTATGCAACGGACCCATGTGTACACACTAGCACAGATGTAAAGACTTACAAGTTGAAATGTAGATATTAGCTGGATCAAAAGGTGCAAAAAGTTTAGCCGATATATATTTATAACTTGCTTCTCAAGAGAAGAATTATGCTTACGTATATGTATAAATATATTAATTCTAATATATATTCATATATATATATATATGTACAAATTAAAGTGACGATAATATTTTGGTGAAGCTTCAGCGTCTTGTTCTACCTTAGCAGGTTGCACCTACTTAGATGCGGGTGCTTATTGGGAGTGTGATGAGTGCACAATGATTGTCTCTCTCAATATATATATATATATATATATATATATATATTATATATATATATATATATATATTTAGAGAGAGAGAGAAATATAGAAGTATTATTTATATTTATATGTATGGTTTGATTGCCTGTGAAGAGCACAAGTGAATGTGACTGTTATTAATGTTATGTGGATAGTCGATACTGTGTCTGTGCACGTACACAAAAAAACGTATGTATGTTGCTGTTGTTGTTTTTCGTCGATGAGTAGCATTTACAAGTGGGTGCCTGGTTTTTTTCCCTGAAAGAGCAGAGAATAATGGGACGCCAAAGGTCACAGGGACGAGCCGCACATGATGAGCATGTCAAGAAGCACAGTCAGCATGCGACGTGGGTTTGGTGCGCGCATAGGAGTAACCCTCACGGGTACGGGAGTCTATGTTCGTTTGCGAGGTAATGCGAGGATGCACGACGAGCGCGTACAAGACACAGAAGATCATACTCAACACAAGCTTGACGACAAAGGCGGCACATCCAAACACGATACCTCCCCATATGTACTCCCTCGACCACGGTTGCGTTATGTTGACCCATGCATCGGCGAACGTAATGATACGTCGCACATAGTCCACCCGCCCGCGTCGCATCGCCTCGGACACGAGATAGTAACTACTCCACTCGAGTGGTATGCGCGGTAAGCGCGTACGCATCTCGTAGTAGCAGTTGTACACCACGCGCCAGTCAAAGGGCTGAATTTTAAGATACACCATCATGAGAGCATTGTACACGGGCAGTGTGACCATATCACGGTGATTGCGTGAGATCTTGTCAAACAGACAAATCGCCTCGTCCACGTTCGGCGGAGACTCGTACGACATGCTTGTGATCATCAAAGCATAATTCTGCGCCATCGGTCGCACCCCACGCTTCTGCATCTCGCGAAACAACGACTGGCACGCCGACGCATGTTGCCATTGAGAGTAATTTGCATCAGAGTTACATAGGTGCGCGCGGTGGGTGTCATGCGAAGTCGTATCATCTCTTGGTAGAGCGTCATGCACGACCGCAGTTCGCCATCGCGCACAAACACATCGATGGCCGTCTCATAGCTCAGCTTGTTCAGCCGCAAACCCCCACTCACCGCACCGCGCATCGCCGCATGAATAAACGACAACTCCTCCGGCGGAACGGTCTTGATGTACTTGCACAGCTGCGCGTTCCCGACCGTGCGCAACCGAGTCGAATGCTCAAACGCATCTTGGACACGCTCCTCCGTGTCGAGCTACACGTCGCCGCGTCGGTAAAGCGACCCATATCGTAGCGATGACAACTCGATTGTGTTAGTACAACGTCGGCCTCGGTAATGCCAGGTGACAGGGGAGCAGGCAATGCAGCGTGCGTACTTTTACTCCACGTGCGTTTCGTCGCGTCCACAACATTATCCGGGCGGCCTACGACATCGCGCCCGTCAGAGGCGCGACACCAGACAGGCAGGGGCATGGTCGCTGCCGCACCATCGAGCATGTTCGGGGACGTGCGATTATTTAACTCGTCTCTCTCCTTTTTGATCGACAGGGAGAGCTCACTGCCACGCACCCGACGGCAGCTGGCATCATCCTCCGCAACATGGACGATGGTAGCGGAAACGGGCGCGGTAGGCCGCACCGATGGGCTAATGCTCGGCACGCATGTCATATCTGTACCACATGTGCTCGTACGGAAGCTACCCACAACCTCGCCCGTATAGCTCACTTCGTGTGCGCAATCGGGATGTGACAACGCCAAATTGGAACACATCATCGACGTGCCCTTCTTGGAGGCAAATAGAAGAAGAAGATGACTCGATTGAAGGCAGCAGGAGCGCCACTGTGTCGCCACTATGCCCGTGTAAGATCCGCACTTCAGCGTCAGCTTCATTCCTCGCGGACTACATCCGCGGCGGTGACTGCGGCACAGCTTGCTCGGACGAAACATGAATCACACGGTGAGCAAGCCAGCGAGCAATATCAACGCATATACTCTATCGAGTAAGAACTATTGAGTAGCAGTATAAATGTGTTGCACTACCCCCGGACCTCCTCGGTCGTCCTGCAGACACCAATTGTGACACACTAATACACGCTCACGCACAAACAAACACCCTCGACACACATGTCCGAATGTAATAAAATATATGCACACTAACAAGAAAGGTGTCGTATGTGTATGTGTCTATACGCATGTACATGTATAGGTATGTGAAGTTATGTTCCAGTGAATGACACATACAAAGTACATAATATATCTCTAAATCTGCTTAAACGTTTTTTACAAGATGATAGGGGGAAAGAAAACGAAATATGACAAAACCGTTATTCACATATGCTTCATTCCGTTTGCATATGCAAACAGAAACAAGTCTCGTCATGACTGATGCGTGAATGGCAACACATCTACATTACGAAGTACGACTTGGCAGGAAAAGCAACAACAACGAGAGCGACCAAAACTAGTCGTTTGAGTGCGCCAGTGTAGAAGCAGTCACGGTGATAAGTGAATCTGTATTGAGGATAAAGCCACAAAAATGTGATACACTTGCAATGACTGCTCATTACATCTGTCTCTTACACAGAGACAAGCATAAGCACGTGTATGTACACATTGACATAACCCATTTATGACCTTTGTGTCTGATATTCTATATCTCACACGCTCACAAATGTAAATCGAAAACAACAACTACATTCGCTTGCATATATATTTATATACTTGCCAATACACATGCACACATGTAGCACATGTATTTATATATAGTTGAATCTACTCATCCCGATTGAACTAATAATAACATATCCGTATTAAGACACGCACAATACGCCGTATACGGAGCCACTACAAAAAAAGCCCAAATATTTAAAAATATGTTACGATTATATATATATATTTATCCGCTTTATTAATGTATTACCGTTACACAAATTAAAATGTATCACTGTTTTACAATCAAGTAGGCTCATTCTTATTTTTTTTCCTCTATATACAAGACTTATGATAACTTCATAAAATACACACACACGTAAATATATGCATGTACAATTTTATCCTTCTGTGCAATTGAGTGTTCACACTTTGCCAACATACAAAGATACACAATCATAACACCAACTTCGCGTATGTTTGATGCCTCGTACGTCTAGCACTGCAAAATTGTCTACCCACCACACACATTTGCAACACGTCATCGCGACCAATTAGCAGAGAACGCCGAGCAGCATGCTCTCCTCGTAGAGGAACAGCTCCTCACCCTCCACCTTCACCATCGAGCCGCCGTACTCGGGCAGCAGCACCGTGTCGTCCACCTTCACAGAGGGCGTCCAGTCCTTGTTCCCCACCGCCACAGCAACAACCGTGCCCTCGTTGATCTTGCCCGCAATCTGCTCAGGAATGAGCACACCCGCCTTTGTCTGCCTTGCCGCCTGAGTGCGGCGCACAAGCACTCGCTGGCCGAGAGGCTGCAGCTTCTTCAGTACCGGGGAGGTGAAGCGGAACATGATGCACGTAGAATCGCTGAATGGGATACAATAGGAAAAAAGCTGTTTGCTCACAAGTAGCAAGCTATCCGCTGATCGGTCAGAAATATATATATGTGAATATGTGAAATCACCTACACGAACGGGTGTTTGTATCAGTGTAAATATATAAATATATATATGTCTTCCAGATATATGTATATAGTGGTAAGTACGCACATATGAAGGGGTGTGTGTGTGTGTGTGTGTCACAAGCAGTCAAATATAGATGTCAAAGAGATTGCATGGACAATAAAAGTAGAAACGCAGATATACGCATACACAGTCAGCCTTAGCTCGACATAACGAGATGCTCATTCATTTGGAATCTGATATAAAGATTGCATTATTTCTCATCAATAATAAACACATTGTGTAAATGCGTTTCGCTTCAAAACGAATACGAACGCAAAGAAATAGTACAAACAGGAGCAGAGAGTACTAACGAGCTAAATGTTTTATAAAAAAAAGATGAAAATGACATATCGACTTATACGTACGCGGGCATGACTACCAAAAACCACGCTGAATAGTTTTCTCAGCTGATTTAACAAATGGCTCGCAACACCACTTTGTAACTGCTCGCCTGTTTGACTTTGTATGATCGTGTACTAATTTTTTATGTTAATACATGCACAAGTATTTATGGCGTATGTGTACTTGTACTCGATAAATATAGGAGCAATGTAGGAATATTTACTATTGAACATGTTGCGTGTTTTTATGAGCATGAATTGTAATAATATAGTCAGTTCAAAGGGAATAGCGTGGTACATTATACCTTTATATGTGTTGTCTATGTGCTTGTAAACATATGTTTGCATTGCATATATATATATATATATATATATATATACTGACATGAAGACAGTTCCAATGTAAATAATTACATTTTTGTAAAATCGTCGTCTGCAATAGCGTCAAGTGTATCAATAATTATCGCACATGATGGAGGATGGCTTTCAACATATCACTTGCAAGACACCGGCGGTAGCGATCGACCTAGTATCGACCATTTCACTTTGTGGGGCGCTTCTGCGACGCATCCTATCTGACTCTGATATACGCTCTACTCCAAACGTGAAAAAGCCAATAGCGACAAGCTCACCTAGTCGATTTCCTCCACAGGAAGACAGAAGCTGTTTGCTCGCGCGCTCGTCGTAGGGGTACAAGTAGACATCCACGGCTTCGTGAGTGAGCGGGACCTCGTGCACGTAATCGATGCGCATCTGGCGAATGAGTAGGATCGCTCGATTGCGGCGTGGCGTGTGCGTACAACAGTCGCGAATAGGCGGTGCTCGTATCGTACACCGCGGCGCGGAACGCGTTGGTCACCATTTCCATCATTTTCAGCTGATTGACGTGATTGTTGAAGTCGAAGTCGGAGCTGCGCAGTACGCAGCGGTGGGAAAAGCGTATGAAAGCCCGTCTCCTTCCGACTCCAGAATCTGTGTCGGTGACTGGACACCTGCCACGTCGATCTCGTTGCCCTTATCGCTCTCGTTGGCGGCGCACCACCTGTCGGATTGCCAAAGACGTGTAGTTTCACGCGCGTAGGGCGGCTAGGGACAGCATGGAGGCGGAAGAGCTTTGACGTGTGACGCTAGTCGCGCTGGAGCTCGTATCGAGGGCGCGGCGGTGGTGGGAGGGGGACGGAACCAGCTTGAGTTCTTCATCATGCTTGGCACATCCAAACGCACAATTCGGTGCACCACACTTTTCGCCGAGTCGAAGCCGCGACGGCGTAGTCCCTCCGTGAGCAACTCAGCAAGGGTGAGGAAAGCGGCACCGCCACACGCAGCGTACTGGACACCTGCACACATGTAATCTTGAACCGCGCCAGGGGCACCTTGTGATCGGCGTGCTGCTCCACGTACGTGTACAAATCACCCGCCACCGTGTACGACGTCGTCCCGGCGTGTGCCACGTGCATGTGTGACCACAGCATCACCGTGGAGGGTATCGGGGTGCGGCGGAAGTGAGGCTGATTCTCCAGCAGAACGAGGTCGACACCGGCGTAGAAGACGGTACGATCTTCGTTCTTTCGCTTGTACCCGTCCTGCTCGACCAGTGGTTGGGCATTGTTGTCATTGTCAAAGTCGTCGCCTCCTCAACGCTAGAACTCGTCTGCAACCACCCGCGCTCACGCGCAAACGCAAGTGAGTAGTTGGCGAGCCGATTGACACAGGTCACATCGACCTGCATATTTGCACCAACAGGAAAGGACGAATAGGGACATCATACACGTACGCAGAGCCATCCTCATTTTCGACGTGCATAATGACAAGACAATGTGATCGTGAATGTAGCGGAATAAAAATGAGCTAAATAGTATGGTGTGACACACTAATGGTACGTGACTACTGCCATGCAAAAAAAATAGATGTGATGATTAATAAAGTGACAGAGCAATCACGAATGAGCATACAATAATACAGGGCACCGTACAACATGCAATCATATTTTCTTATGAATAAAAAGTGTGAGAGAACATGGACATGTCGGATACACTAGCTCAAATGTGTGTTTGTGACAAGGCGCGCGCACTTTTTGAGTGTACGCGCACACATACACACTTTCAAATGTACTCCTCCCGGCACTAGTGAGTACGACACGTGGTGCGCCGCGATTGCAACGCTTGGCTAGGTTACCAAGCGAGCAGCACTATCCGAGCAGTGAGCAAATCATGTCGTAGAAGTGGACAAGGGTAAACACGTGCAGTACAACTTTGTCTCACAAACGTCACAGTCATATATTTAGCTGCATAATGGATTTGGATAAGATAAATATATATATATAAATATATATATATATGGATTCGTAACAACGCGTAGGGTGTACGATGAAGAAAATAAGCAACGCACCACAGACAAGAACGACTCGAGGGGCACCCCCCATACATACATACAAATACATGCATACATGTTGCGTGCACGGATGTAGATTCGAACGCAGTCAGTTTGTACTTGAATAAGCATCAATAGAACTCATTTTCATTATACTCATGATCGCAACGCAAAGTGTGCAGCTACCATGTTCTGAGGCAACACCGCACGCAATAACACAGTATATGCTTGTGCAGCATCAGCGTATGCTCACATTCATGACTATACAAAAGACAAAGGCACAGTCACATCAGCTTGTTACCCCCACACCATCGTGGCACTACTACACGTGTATACACATGGAAACTATATGCAAGAGGTCCTACGCACACTCCCATGTACAACAAACAACGATCATCGCAAGGTATGTACATGAGTGCCATAGCATTTTGCCATATACGATTGCCGTTCCTTTTGTCTGTGTTACTATAAAGCTATATAAATATACTTATATATGTATCTGTAAATCAAAATAGTTCTGTTAACTTGACGCCGTGATGTATATTATGTTGACATCATGTGCCATTACATAATAATAATAATAGCGTGTGTACCTTAAAAATAGCACGAACACCTCTTACATATTCCTCCAGTGGCAACCGCAATTACACAGTACTCACAATCACAACACATTTGTGATTCGTGCGCACCATGCGAGACAAAAAGCGATGAAAGGAAGATACTGGCTGCAATCATGGCACACCCACGCCACCCATTTACATCAACAATGAATTCGGCAGGGTAGATTATTCATAGGTAAGACACGTGTATACACACACACCTGTATAGCAGATCATTACACACCAGATGAATTAGCCTTTTCACTTTGATCAATGACTTTCGGAGTAGGCTGTTTGACAAGCAATGCCATCAAACTCAAACAATTATGAATTTATTAGAAGTGCATTTATTCAAACTACACCCCAATTGCCGCCCCGCATGAGACAGGTGATGCAACGACACGTACAAAGACACATCAGAGCACATCTCTCTGCGAGGAGCGACGTGTCGGAAGAAGGCGTAGTCGCAAAAAAACAAGCACCAAATGTCTACCCACCACACACATTTGCAACACGTCATCGCGACCAATTAGCAGAGAACGCCGAGCAGCATGCTCTCCTCGTAAGGAACAGCTCCTCACCCTCCACCTTCACCATCGAGCCGCCGTACTCGGGCAGCAGCACCGTGTCGTCCACCTTCACAGAGGGCGTCCAGTCCTTTGTTCCCCACCGCCACAGCAACAACCGTGCCCTCGTTGATCTTGCCCGCAATCTGCTCAGGAATGAGCACACCCGCCTTTGTCTGCCTTGCCGCCTGAGTGCGGCGCACAAGCACTCGTTGGCCGAGAGGCTGCAGCTTCTTCAGTACCGGGGAGGTGAAGCGGAACATGATGCACGTAGAATCGCTGAATGGGATACAATAGGAAAAAAGCTGTTTGCTCACAAGTAGCAAGCTATCCGCTGATCGTCCCGAAATATATATATGTGAATATGTGAAATCACCTACACGAACGGGTGTTTGTATCAGTGTAAATATATAAATATATAAAATATATATATATGTCTTTCAGATATATGTATATAGTGGTAAGTACGCACATATGAAGGTGTGTGTGTGTGTGTGTGTGTGTCACAAGCAGTCAAATATAGATGTCAAAGAGATGCATGGACAATAAAAGTAGAAACGCAGATATACGCATACACAGTCAGCCTTAGCTCGACATAACGAGATGCTCATTCATTTGGAATCTGATAGTGAATAATCATAGCAGACAACACACTCTGTGTGCATGCACTAGATATTACATCTCACTTGATTGTGCCGTATCGTCAACTCGGTGGACAATACAGATATTTATATGTATAAAGAGCGAGTAGCATCATCATCATTAATACCGCTCACACCGATGCCCGAGGTGTGAGTGAGTGTGTGTCAGTGTACTGACGTGCTACACTCCAATCAAGGTGACATACACACCTTTTACACACCTGGCACATCGTATGCACTGCAGAGGACATGTCATCTACGTCGGTTATATACTTTATTTTTCACTATGGTGAAATGATGAGATTTTGCAAGGCTAACCGTTGTGTGATCATGGTGTTTGCGTGATACATATTCGTGAAAAATGTTATAAAAAAACTGAAAAACACTCATGGATTACACAATCCTTTTTGGCATGGTCAAACTTGGTGAGAAAATATATATGTGGTATAGCTATGTTTTTATGAAGAGTAAGCATATGTGGCTTATTATAGTACATGTTGCTGTCCTTAATTGTTGCAGATGACAGATTCGCTTCTCCAAGTTGTGTCGATGTAATGATACATCAATACGGTAATATTTACATACATAATAAAATTCCTCGTTTTAGTACATATGTACATTTATGCATATGTATACATCGCTAGTAATCGTGCATTGCCTGTTGCTTGTTTCTTGATGTCAGCCTTCAGCGACCGCTCATGTGCGTAATTCTCGCTCACGCACACTATTGCTTGCTGTGCTCGCGTCTCCCTCGTCACACGGGAGACATGCACATGCAATCATATGTGCCCTCTTTGCGTTCATGTTTGGGAATGCACAAAAGTGTGCCGTGTGGCATGCCTTGCTCCGTGCAAAGTAGGAACACCAGTGTGCTCTCAAGGTTACTCGGTGTGAGGTTTTTTGGGCGCGCACCTTGTGGTCTGCGTCAACGGACAATGAGGTGCTCCAGGCTGGGTAGGTAGAGTTGTTGGGGCATCATGTCCTTGTTTCTCGTGTAAAAAGCGGAGGAGTTTCCAGCTGTACCGTGTACTTGAAGTCACTCTCGGTATCGGTCAGCTTCGCTACATAGGGCGCCCGCCTCTCGTCCTCAAGTGCCCATTCCATGGCATGCTTCCCACGCACCATCGCACGCAGCGCCTCGGCTTGACTGTGCACGTTCATGCGACGATGCAGCTGGGCAAAGAAGTCGGTAAAGCGGTCGTTGAAGTAGAGCTGCAGGTGAGGCAGCCGTAGGTAGGACATCAAATCCAGTCGATCATGCCACAAGCCAGTCGTCAACACCGTATCGCAGCGCACCGGCGACGGCGCATCGTCATGTCGCCGCCTCCTTGGTCGCCACCGCTCTTTAGAATCACCGCGTCCTGCTTGCCCGCGGCGTGATAGCGATAGCGCAACTGCAGCAATGACTCAGGCAGGCCGACCAGAGCGGCATAGTGGTCCAGCTCGGGACGACCGTGCCAAAGTACATGATCGCATCGATGCAGCCCGTGTTGCGGTTGACGTAGATGGACAAGATGTGCGGCTCGTGCGTTGTCATACACCCCACCGACCCATTCTCCTCCTCCTCCCTCCGGGTGACCCGCATAGCCTCGCACCCACCGCCTCCTCCCCTGTTATCGTCGCGGTGGCGTTATTCTTCGTGTTTATCATGTGCCAGCGCCTCAACGCCCTGCTCTACCGGTCGCAGCCCCCGCCGTCGCCGACGCCATCACCTCCTCCACATCAAAGTGCCCCCCTCGAGTCTCTCGCAGGCCAACGCGTCAAAGTCCACCGCCACGCGCTGAAGAAGAGACAGTGTGCCGGAAAGTAAACCCGACGCAGACGCGGACGACGGTAGCGGGGCAGCCGGTGCAGCACATTCCACGCCTCCTCGCGCGAACGGGCGTCCTCCGTGACACTGCCCGCGCCGGTGCGACGACGCGGACGTAACACCCGACCCGAACGCCGCCCCTGCGCGACGTCGAGCGCGTCGACTGCCACTCTCCTCCAATACTTTGCTATAACAGCGCCCGACGCCGCCTGACCCACCACCGCATTGCTATTACTATTACTAATAATTATCCTTATCATTCGTGTGTCGTGTGGAGGCATCGTCAAACTCGTCGACACGCATGCGCGCGAGCAAGACATGCGCCAGGTGACTTCCCACATCGCGTGCATCAAAGTCCTCAAAGCGGGCCGTTGTGCCATAACGCCGGGTAAACATCGCCACCGGCCCCGCCGCGTGCACGCGCGGGTCCGTCGCGATGTAGTCGCTCTCGACAATCACACGGCCATCGAGCACAATGGAGCGACGGTTCATCCCTGCAGTACCTCACTCGCAATATCCTTCTCCGCCATCGCCACCACCAACCCACAGGACAGCTCCACCTCCGGCAATCGCGCGAGTGGGGAGGAGGCGGCCGAGGAGGACACCGACGTTGCGGCCGAGAAGAAGGCGATGGAAGAGAGCGGCTCACGCGGCACGTGCACGGACGTCTTGCCCAAACCTGCCGTGCTCCACCCGCTCCACCCACCCCTCCTCTTCCTCGTCCTGTGGTTGTTGTGTTTGCTGTTGCTGCTCGTCGCCGTCATGGGAAGGGGTACACCCCCCACTGGCTCGTCGAGGCGTCGTCGTCGCGGGGGCGGCCGCACCGCCGCCAGCAGCACCCGCCGCAGCTCACCCTCCTCATCCACCTCCACCCGACTCACATCGTACCCGTTCATCACCGTCACCCCCAACCTGCGCAGCAGCGCCAGCGCGCAGGACAGACAGGCCGCATCCATGTAACTCACCGCCCGCTCACGCCGGCACAGTACCACACGCTGAGCCGAGAAGCCCGTGGCGAGAATGGCACCCAGTACGGCAAACGCGTCCAGTGAGGAGGCCGTACACGAGCACGTTGCTCGTCGCCGTCTGTAACTCTCCCGAGTCGAGTGCGGCGAGTCGGCGCTGCAGCCGATGCGGGGTCTGTGCGCTGCCGTCTATGGCAACAATACCGGCCGTCTGAGACGGCGCATTGCCTTCTGCCGCCGCATTGGGTGTGTGCACGTGTACGTGTGCGTGTGCCTGTGCCGCCCGTCCCTCTCCGCCGCCCCACTCCGCCTGCAGCAGTCGACGCAGTCGTCGCGGCACCGTATACTGTCGGCCCGTGGTGAGAATAAGGTAATCGTACGCCTCCTGCCCACCGTGACGCAGCAGGAGGAGTTGTCGACCGCGGTCGAGATCAACCAGTGTGTCATTCACTACACGCACACCTCTGACCGACGACGAGGCGGTGATACTCTCGCCGGCGCAGCTCCATGCCGTCGGCAAAGACGGGCCAGTCGGCGAGTGAGGCAGGTGTCGAGGAGAGCGCGACGGGGTCATTGGGCGGGCCGGCGGGCATGCCGTCGGTGGAAAGGAGGACGAGTTGGGTAAAGTGGAGATAGGGGACGGAGAGCAGGCGGAGGAGAGCGCACAGGGCGGTGGCGCCGGCGCCGACGAAGACGAGTCGGGTGTGTAATCTGTCGCTTGCGATCGCACAGGGCACGGGGGTGGTGAGGAAGAGTACACCGCCTTCGTGCTCGGCGTGCAAAGAGTAGGGCACGTCATGGGCATCCTTGGCATGACGCGGACTGGTAATGAGGGCATGGGAATCGGCGGTGCGACGGGCTCCCCCCATCATTCACTGCACCTGTCTGTGGGCGGTTGGGATGCTTTGTGTTGTCCACTGCCGCATTGGCCTGTGTGGTGCGGCGATTGTGAATATGACTCATGTTGTCCATGTCGTCATCTTCATCCTCACCCTCATTACAAAGGCCATCCGCACCAAGCCGCACACGCTCCGTCACACGTCGCGGCAGCACCGGCAGCATCTCCGACTCCCACCCGCCTGCCCCCCCCCACACCCGCTCCTGTGAGGACGGAAAGCTCCACATCACCGCCACCCGCACCCCCATCCAGCGCAGCATCTCCTGCAGCAAAAAGCGCCGCAGTGGGGCAAAAACGGGCAGGACATGAATCACCCCCACCGTCACCCCGCGCACACTGGTGCGACGAAACTTATCCCGGCCGGCCCGTGCATCGAGTGCGATGTCGGTGGCCTGATAGTTGTGCCCACAGCGGGCATAAAAGTAAAGATAGCGATCCATGTCAAAGTGTGCGCGTAGGGTGTACATGTCCGACACGGGCAGACGCCGACAGCTGGCGACGCCAATAATTTCGCGATTGCGCCAACGCAGTGCAAAGACGCCCGTATCGCCGGGTAGGGGGTGCGGGCGGTGTAAGGAGCCTTGACTCAAGGAGCTGTCACCGGCGTGACGCGGGGCAGCCGTCACTGCTCGCTGCTCGCGCCTTGTGCTCTCTTTCTCCTCTTGATCATCATCGTCCTCTTCACCCTCTGCCCACCGTGTGGGAAGCGGCGAATCGGTGGTGCTCTTCTCATCTGTTGTCTTTGCCGACAGCGATGACACGTGACGTCTGTGCTCGCTGTCCGCATGCTCCTCCTCGGCGTGTGCCGCACTGTCGTTTCGCACCGCCCGCACATCGCGCGCGAGTTGGGTCTGCATTTTCACCGACATGCCGTAGGGCCCTCCTTCACGAGCAAAACGCCTCAATCTGCATACGAGGCTCGGCTCACACACCGGCGACACCGTCATTGCCTGCAGCGTGTACCGACAGCACACCCACAATCCGTGATGCCACTGCATCACCTCGGGCGACGCCGGAGCCGAGTGAAGCAGGGCTTCGTCGCTTCCGGCGCCTTTGGCCGCCTCCTCCTGTGCATGAGCCGCGGTTATTATTATTATTATTATTGGTGTTGCTGCTGCTGCTGCTGCTGCCCCACGCGCCTGTGCGCACACCCGGAAGCGGGCGCACAAACTGAAAGCGGTGCATCAGCGGCGGTTCATCCATGTCATGCGGGGGGGTTAGGGTGGCGTACTCGCACATCATAAACTGGTCAAAGATATACTGCAGAAAGTCACCCACACAGGCGTCATAGTCGGGATGGTAGTAGCAAAAATCAATCGAAACGGTGTTGGAGAAGGGCATCACGGACGTTTCCTCCTCGCTTGCTCGTTCCGTATCGTGCGGCGGTGCGTGTGCGCGCATCGCCTGCGCCGCCGCACGAGCCTCCGCCACCTCCGGCTCCAATCCCACACCGCCCAGTTCTGCACCGCGTTGGTGTCGTAGTGCTGCGCCCAGAGCGCTCTGCTGCGGCACATTGAGTGCGCGGAGGGTGGCGAGTCCGACGACGCAGTGTTTGACCGCGTCTTCGGCATTATCACCTTGTGCGCCTCGTCCTGACTCTGCAGCAGCTCCTCAAGGAAGAAGTCGTCCCGCAAGGCGGTGATCACACCGCGATCAGCAATGAGCAGACGCACACAGTCGTCATAGTCCTCGACACGACCACGACGCAGTGTGAGCGAGGGCACCAACTGCTGTCGCAGCAACACACGCAGTACCGGCGGCACTTTCGGCTCATCGTTGCTGTTGCTGTTGTTGCTGCTTCGTCTACCCGACTCCGTCAATGAGGTGCGCGTGGGTGAACTGTGGTGTGTGCCCACTCTCACTCCCGCGATGCGTGCTGATGTGGCTCTGACTGCTGTCCTCCTCGCGGTGGGTGGTGATGTGCGAGGTGGACATGGTGTGCGCGGGGTCGGAGGCGGCGGAGGCGGCCACCGACAAGCGATGCAGCAGGGCAAAGCGTCCACTGGACCGCCGCGCAGGCGCCACCGCGTCGCTCCGTGTCGCAGCCGCCCCTCCTCTCCCGCCATCCACGGCCGTCGTCGCTGTCGCAACGACGACGACGGTTGATGTTGCGGATACTGATGATGCCATGCGTTGTGCGTCCATGACGTCGACGTCGTGTCGGCGTACAGCCATACTGCGTGTTCGGTGAGAGCGCAAACGCGATCCTCATCAACTCCCGCGCGAGATCGTCGGACTGGTGAGCCGCAATCACGTGGTCGTCCGTGTACTCCACCACCGAAGATGGTGACAAGAGCATCACCAGCCATAGCGAGTTGTACGCCGTCAACTCGGACAGCTCGTGCAGCTCCTCGTTGGGGTTGGCGAGGAGCGCCAATGAGGAGCCACCGGCGGGGAATGGATGAGTGGCAAAGACAGCGCCGTGCTTCGTCGTTTCGACCCACTTTTCCACTTCCACGGTGCCCCACGCGCGAGCACCGACTCCCACAAGGACACCTGACAAGGATCGTTGCCGCCCTCGCCCTCACGCGAGAGCGCCGACGCCGGCGATGATGCATTGTCGCCGCCGTGCAGTACATTCATCGGTGTCAAGGGCTCACGATCCAGTGCCACAAAACCGATCACCGAGTTGGAGCGCTGAGTCGGAACCGCCGTCAAGCTGATACAGGACGTCTCGATGAGCTCGGCAAACTCGTTCACGCTGCTGACGTGGAATGTCTCCTCCGACGGCATCCCGTCGGGCGGCGACTTGCGATGTGCCCGCATCAGAGCCGCCAGCCCCTCAGCATCTTCGCTTTCGGCTGCGGCGGACATGAATGTGTGGCAAGACGCACCGCAGGTCTTCGGCGCAGTGGGGCTGCGAGGGGGCAGATGTGCTCTGTGTGCCGCTCGCCGCCGAAGAGCTCTCCGCGCTGGTGCTGCGTTTTGTTCTCCGGTGCCGGAGCATTGTGAGGACAGGCTACAGCCACGTGAATGTCGGGAAGGACAGACCGACGTGTTTTTTGCTATGGCTACGTGTGTTCGACCTTGAGGAAAAGTGCGTTACGATCCTTCTGTACAAATTCATACGCGTATGAGAGAAAGACAAACAAATCGTCAATGTTTGACAGTCTTCACGAAGGCGCATACACAGCTGCATATACATGTATCGAAATCATATGATAATATTTTTTTCTAGACAATATAAGTCCTACAGAGTCGGCTGGCAAAAAGATAATAATGATAACACCTTGCACGTCGTACATATATATGAATATATAAAGATATAAAAAACTTATCACTAGATGAGCGTGCCAAAAAGGTATCGCCAGACGTTTTTTATGCTTGTGTGTACGAAAAAGACGTATTCTGTCCCTTATAACATATGAGCGTGTATATGTTTGCAGTAAGTATTATAGAGCTATACTACTACATAGATTGCTTTTCTTTTGTGGGGAGGGGGGGTGTCAGACGTGGATAACACAATGGGAACCACACATCTGACGTGCAACGCCTGGAATGTAGTACTGAGACAATCTACTTCGACTTTCCCTGTATGTAATGACTAAACGATCGTAGTTATCTATGTGAAATACAAGAAACAAATGCATGTGCGCCAAGGGAAAAACAAAGGGTGCTGCGATACTGTACAATGTTCAGATTTTAACATAGATTGAGTAAATTATAGTAGCTGCTTTCTTATAAGCGTTGTCGTTATCTTGGTGAATTTTTTTAAGCATGCTTACCATTTTGAGCATGTATGACAGAAGACACAAGTGATACACGAAATACAGCCGGTGCATCATTACAAAAAAAGTGAAATCAATGCGGATAGATGTGCATGTCACTCTGTTTTCAGAGCAGTGTCAGAAAATAATAATCGTTTGTTGTACATGTCAAATTTATTATATACAAATAGAACGCGCTTATATGTTTATAGAGAGATATTATAGTAGATTAAATTATACAAATCCATGTGTACGTACACGCTGTATCACTCACACATCGATTGTGCTGGTGGTGGGTTTGTGATAAGTCAATGTGTGCTGACGTACGAGAGCACTATTCACAAGAGAGATAATAAAAAATACAAAGGGTCGATGTCACCACGTTATAAACGAAGTGAATGAGCTGTATAGGTCAGCTAGGACAGTGGAAATGTACAAAAATTCACCTGTGTTATGGCACACCGGCTTGGTGCTGTTTTGTAGAAAGTGTATAAAGCGCAGTAGCCCTAGTCGTTTTGTTCGCATCTTGTTGAAAAACACCTGACTCATCATCATTTATAGCTCTGGCTCACGGCACATCACGTGTGTAGATGTATCCTTCTGCTTGCACTTTGTGCGCTTGGAGAGAATAATTCTTCCGTATCAAAAAAAAATGTGCCGCGCTCCATGATGGTTTTGCCTTGCATGTAAACTTTTCTCACCCACACATAGTTCAGTGTATCACGAATCTTTCTCTGTAATTGACGAATGAGTAGAATAGGGCGACTTGCGAGATCAATGTCCTTTGCGGGAGACTCTTTCGCACGTACCCTCCTTGCGCACACGGCCGGGTCTCATCTCATGTGGCCTTCACGTCAGCACTTCAAGACACCCTCATCGCATTATACATCGTCGTTTGATGTACTTGGACAGTCGAATATAACACGGCAAAACCATATATGAATATCGTAGCGCGATTCTACACTTACACTTGAACTTCACGTTTCAAACGAGGAGTGTCGTATCATTCCTTCATTCATTTTTTTTGAGTACTGTGTCGCCTGACACAGCAAAAGCGTAGGACTATTCTTGTCGCATCCCGTGCCAAGTCAGACCATGGACGTATGCTGTCTCGTCAAGGTCATTAATGTAGAGAGCGGAGTACGTTGACCTTGACGACCACCTCGTCGCGCGCGGCACCCTGCGGCATTGTGCGAAGCTGTTCCTGCAGGCGATCGTGCTCGGATGCAACAAATTGGTGTCGCCGCTCTCGATCACGTGCTGCGCCACGTCCAGGTAGTACAGAACACTCGCACTCTTTTGCGACTCGGCAGACATTTTGTCCCGCAGCGTCGCCAACGCCGCTGTCGCGCGCTCCTTTGACTTCTGCGTGATGGACTTGACTTGTCGAGCGAGGCCGCTCTGCACGCCATGGCTCCACGAGTAATCGCCATCGAGCAGCCGCAGGACACCGGTCTTCTTGTGCAAAAAATTGAGCATCGCGACCAAGCTTCGCTCTCCGCTGTACTGCGATGACCTCTCGACACCGTAGCCTTTGGGAATGTACACCAAGGTAGGAAACCCACCGATCTCAACTGCTTCGCAATCTGCGTGTTTGCCTCGTCCGTCGCATCGACCCGAGCGAAGGCGACTTCGGCACCGTCGCGCGCGTACAGGGCGGCTAGCTTGTTCAGCTCTGGCATGATTTGCTTACAGTAGCCGCACCACGGTGCGTAGAACAGAACAAGTCGATGACGTGTCGTGTCGCTGGCGACATCGTCAAAGTTGCCATAGATGTCGGTCAAAAGGCTCGCCTCCTGTGAGCTGCGCATTCTCCAGATTCGTATCATGCGCTGAAGAAAATTAGCAAAGTCGTCGCGCGAGTTGGACGCGGAGTACCGACGCGGCTGCTTCGAGCTGGCTGGAAAGTAGAGAAAGGTGGGAAAACCAGTGACATTAAAGTGCTGCGCCACCTTCTCGTTTTCCGTCGCGTCTATCTTGGCGATGACAAGATGCCCACTGTCCGATGAGCTGTTCAGCAAGGTGGCACCGAGTGCGGCGACCTCACCCGCCGCTAGCTGGCTGAAAAAGACACCAGGGCGCGTAGAATCCTAGAAATAGGCCCTTGCTCCCACCGACATACTTGGTAATATTTTGCTCCGTCAGCTGAAGTACACCTGGCATGGCATCGCCCACAGCGTATTTGGGGTCGGCAGCACTAAACGCGGTGCAGAAAACACATAAGAGCACAAGGTACACGGTGACAGACGTGCCAGCGCGGCGCACGCATCGCGCCGTACGCGAAAAGAAGATACAAACATGACTACCGTATGTTGCCTTGATGAACACATAAATTTTAAGTGGACTGTAAAGTACTATGTATGTATATGTATGTATATCTTTAGGTGCACGTGTGCGTGCGTATGTGAGATAAAAGTAGTGTATTTACGTTGCAATACGAAGTTATATAGTAAATTTTATAAAAAATTAGATTCGATGGGGGAAAATGTATGATGAATAGATCCTCATACATGTCGGCACATTCGCATTACCCACTTCAAATATGTATACACAGCAAGCGATGTTACATTGCACATAACAAGGAAGGCCGTGTATGTCAGACAGTCGTTGGCGCAGGTAACGTAAACACAACCGCGTGCTGTGCACAAAATACAGATACCATACTAAGAATATACCATCGTGAACGCTGAGGACGAGGAGATATTATATACGACGCTCGAACCAGACTTACATGTGATACTGTGTAGTGCTGAAGCAAACGCGGAAAGCGGCACGGCAAAAAAGCAACACAGATAGTCTGCACACCTTCGCTTGCACATGCGAATCGACGTCAACGTACATTCTGTGCAATATCTGCCGGTCTAAGCGCTGGCGGACTAACAGTATCTCGTCACATCACTAACAATACTCGTCTGCCCACTAGAAGAAAGCAACACCACATTGTGACAGGATACAACAACGACACCATACTGAGCACCCATAGATAACAAAAAAAATGTTTCTTCCCAGCAACTTTTACGTGTATATATACAAATCGAAAAAGTGGTAAAAACAAACGTAAAGGGAATGTTTATTTATATATACGTAACCCACAGATTAACATGTATGAACAAATTGGTCAACAAGCCACTCATCAAGCTGATAAATAGTGTTATATATATACATATATATAATATATATATAGAGAGAGAGAGAGAGAGAGAGAGTGGACAACGACAACACCACAACGCAATGCAGTGTCGTCGCACACAGTCGAGCTTAATTAGATAATCATTACATAGTCGTGGTGTAAACGCACAGCGTAAACGGGCAAGTACATAGCACAAGCAGCTGAGTTATTAGTGACAATCGCATAGAAGCACATGCATAACTCTTTAGGAGGAGGAGCATTCAATCGTAGCGCCGCGTATACGTGCACATGCACATGTCAAGTTCAACACAACAACAAGCAACGAGCATGTGCAAGCTTTTACCTATATACAAATGTACATCTATTGGATCATGCTGAGACGATATGGATCGTAGCCAAGAAATGCGCAGCGAGTGTGGGTGAACCGCTGTGCCGAGCGCCTACATGATCTTGACCTTTTCATTCGCGTCCGCAGCTCGCTTCATGATTTTTTTGCCAATCTCCTTGTTCATCCGCTCTGCCTCCTTGCGATCCTCTTCCGGCACAAACTCATCATGAGCATCATAACGGCACTAAAACACCATCACAGCACCATGGGATTCTTAAAGATGGACATGGGCGAAAAGGTCTCTCGTGGAACGTAGTAGTCGTGCAAGCCGTGCGCCGGGATGATAACAGGATCCGACTCGTCGATGCCGCTGCCCTGCAGTGTCTCCTCCGGGTGGTCGGTCGACACAGCACGAACCACCGTGGTGCGAACGCCGTTGCGATTCTTGCCCTGCACGGTCACACGCACGGTTGGAAAGATGAAGTCTGCGTAGTCGCCTGTAACGAGTACGTCCCGTGAGACAGGTTGTACACAGTGAATGACCCATCCCTCAGCACCGGAACTCGAATAGAGTGCTTACCATTCGTCAGGATGGCCGTGGCATACTGTATAACGATGAAGAACTTATGGCTATCTGGATGCTGAAAGATAGTCATACGGAACATACAGTCTGCCGTACAGCGTCGATGCGGCCGAGTTCAGAGTGACATCCTCTGCGTTTGATGCGAGTGCATGACAACAAAACAACACGGCCGCCAGCAGAAGAAGAAGCGTGCCGCGACAGAGACGAGAACAGGTGAGCATCGCAGCGAGGTGCGCGATTACGCAGACACAACGATGTGCGTATTGAGACAATATACTGGACAAGTGAATATAGACACGTATCTTTAAAAAAGACAGACCGCATCGTGCGCTTGGTGCGTACTACTCTACTAAAATGATCCCTTCTACCTGAGGGTAAAAATAAGCTGCAATAAAACAATTATATTGTTGACTATCTATGTGTATCATGCAGTTTGTTTTAAGGGTATATAACGAATTTTTTTATGTTTTTCAAAACGTATTGTCAACATGTGAGCAATTGTGTGTTCGTTTGTGGGACGTCAGGCGTAGAAATAATATATACGAATGTGTGCACATGTGAACCAAAGAAACGTCAAGAAGTATTTGCATGTATGTTCATGAAAGAGGTGTTGCTTCCGTAAGTGTGACATGCATTGCACATTCCTACTCACACGCAACACTCAAAGATAATATGATTATTGTTTCCACACACAAAGTTCGCCGATTAACATGTGCGCACAATGTGCTGAAGCCCATGTGCATTCGTCTTGCTAATCTTACAGCGTAGACAAAAAATATATGTGGCACACGGCATCTTCAGCTTTTACACAGCATGAGAGAGCAACATCACAAACATCATACAAGAAGGTTCATCCGGGTGTGCACTTTTATGCTTTCCCATTGTACATATTGATACACATACGTTTACACAGTGTTAACACAGTGTGAGTGTGTGTGCGTGTGTTATGTTTGCATGAAAGCAGAATAGTAGGCCTGCACACCTAGTCCGCACAGGGCAATATATGGCCAAGTCATGTGTATTGCGTAGGAGGGTGTGTGTGTGCGGGGGGGGGGGGGGGTTGTTCCGCGCTAACGAACGATGAAGACGATGAGCATGAACAGAATGAGTATAAGTACAGCGATGCAGATCATCTTGCCCTTGTCGCTGTCTGATCGAGCAGGCGACCAACTTTGCGCGCCACACCATCGAGACGCACCTGGACACGCGCCACGCCCTGGTCGATGTCGTCCAAGATGCGTTCCTGGACGGTCATCTCGTCGCGCATATTCACCGCCGTCTCGCGCACACGTTGCATTCCGCCACTCAGCCGGTCCAGGGTCTGATCGTCGGTTCGCATGATGTCGCGCTGTGCATCGTGCTCCTGCTGCAGTATATCATTGTTGCTATAGTGAAAGCTGTTGTGAGTGTGGTCGTTGTTATCGAACTCACTGTCGTTTATGAGTACTGCCGCGTCGCCGCCATGGGCTGAGAGCAAATCGTTCGACAGTTGGCTCGAATCCTGCGCGCGAGCGCGCTGAGAGAGGCGCGGTATTTGCGCACCAATCTGCTGAGCCCCCGCGCGATAATCGTGCTCCCACTCGCGAATGTGCTCCGTCCGCTCCTGCAACTCCTCGCTCGTGATGTCGAACGACTCGGGATGGTCGAAAGCGGTGTCGAGTGCAAATCGCATGTCCTCGACGGCCTCGGAGCAGCTTTCGATCGCTTCCTAGCGTCTCGTCCTCCGATGTGATGGTTGAGCTGCCGTTATCACGAAAAGCGTTGTATTTGTATCATCAGCTCACTCAGCATGGAAACTACCTGCCTTTCCATCTGCGGCCACGGGTCGACGCGCCCCGAACTAGCGCGAAGCTGGCCGAGACATCGCCCACCCCGCCTCGCCCGCTGACGCTGCCTCCGCCCTTAATTTCGCTACTCATGGTGTCTCCTCTCGCAAAGTGATGCTGTCTCGTTAAATGTGCTGTCGTACACACCATACAGATAGATATATGTATGTACGCACACACGCACGCGCATGCACATCTACAAGTATGCAAGCACCGAAAAGATAACAACGAGTTTTTACAACAGATTATAGGAATGATAAACGGTACTTGACGGGCACACATATCAAGAAAGTGAGAGATGGTACATCACAAAAAGGAAACGCACAATAGCACAGAGCAAAAACATATGTATAGTCATGAGTGACGAAACAATGTGGTTGCACATGTGATATGCACGCCACATACATAGTATAATTCTTAATATATGCACACAACTATGCGCTCGACCACACAGCGTCGCATATTACTGTACTACACACTACTCGTGAAGTAGATGCATCCCCCATCAGTGTTTTTATATTTTGTTATTCAACAGTTTAGTCCGATTACATGCAAAGTGTATGAGTGGACGTGACTCACTACTCGCTCGACAAACGCGATGCCGCGTTGACGCGTGTGTCATGTCTCTCCATTAGGTGCTTGCTGTTGTACAAATGCGTGTGTGTGTATGTGTGTGTGGTTTTCATCAAAATTGCACGACCAAACATTAGTCATCGTATATAAACCACCGGTATCATGAACAGTCCTGCTGTGTAGGTGTGTACATGCGTTGCTATCTACGCATCAGTGTGTCATGCTTCGATCGCATGTAAATTGCTTTAGTGAACGAAAGCGACGGGCTCGCCATGAGCCTACAATGTCACTCACCACGCGTAGAGGGAAGTTGGCCGCGAGAATGGATGTTGCGGCAGCGTCGAAAGCAGTGTGGGTGACGCAGACTCGAGGCACCGTCGCGGGAGAACTCGGCGAGGTCGAAGTCGCACATGTCGAACACAACCGGTAGCGCACCCGCCAAGTGAGTTGGACGCCGACTCACGGGCGTGACGGCGGACATGACAATCAGTCTGTGTGTGTCTCCTCGCTTCACCTTCATCCTGTACTGACGACGAGGACCGATCCACGTCTGCGGCGGACGAGTTTGCGCGATAAAGATGTTTGCAGGTGCAGCTGTGCCTTGCTAAAGTTGCAGCGCACAAAGCGCACACGGCCGAGACAGCGGACGTGCGAAAGTATGCAGCCCGTGAAGTCGCAGTCCTCAAAGACGCAGTCCTGCTGGTGACCGCGTAAGAACACGCTGCGCTCAAAGCTGCATCGACGTGCGCGGCACGCGACGCCACATCATCTGCGTAAAGTCACACTGCTCCATCGCTTTGTCTGATACATGACATTCCGCCAGAGTCGCATTTGTGCCCATCACCCTCGCCAAACCAGTCCGCGCAGCAGCAACCGCACAGCCTCGCGAAGATGCGTGTGCGTCACGTGCGATGTCGTGAGCGTGAGAAGGGATCGCAGATTGTCCTCGGTGCGAGTGCTCAGTACCAGACAGGAGGGTGTTTGCTCCTCGCTGCACCTCGTCGTCCTTGTTGGTTCCGCTGCCTCGTCCCCCCGTGCTCGACACGCGAGCGACGCTGCTTGGGCCCGTGGTGCGATGAAGACGACAACTGCCACGACTCGGGCATGAGCAGCAAAATCCATCACATCCTCGGTCGAGCACCGATTCTGCAGCGAATCGACCGCACCGCAGTCGTGCGTGGGCGATGCAACGGAGACTCGCATCGGTGTGTGATTGGCCTCGTCGGCAGCGCCGCTGCACAAGGTGCCGTCACGATCGCATTCGCTGCCGCGAGCGCCCGTGCTGCCCTCTAGCTCACAGTCAAACAATTGGTCTGATAACTGCAGCAAGGCGTTCAGTGTTTCTTGCGAGAGCGGCGAGGGCATGGTCGAGCCCGGCTTTGCGCCTCGACGGGCATCGCTTGTGTCGCGCGCCGGGCGCCCGGTGCCTGCGAGGCGGCACGTCGAGTCTTGTCGATATGTACCGCTGCCGCAGCGTTCGTGAAAAGTATCCTCCTTTCCCGTGCGACTCTGCCATGTACGACGGCGAGAATGGCTCATACCTCTCTCCACTCGGTCAGAGAGGGCGCGCCGACATCTGGGTCGCTGCGTGTCAGCAAGCGACATGCTAGACCGATTTCCGGCACTGCGAGAAGCTGGCTTGTGTCGTGCAGCGAGCGGTGCATGCGACGTCCAACGCAAGGGTGTAGCAATCTGTACGTGCGCGCTCAATGAGGCGGCACAGCTGTGCCGAAGCGAGCGTGCGAAAAAGCCACGACCGCAGGACATGTTGCGCGAGTATGGTATGTAGTTACAGATACGCAAACATGACAAACATGTTATGAAACGTATACCCAAGAGAAGTTGTGTACTAAATAACAGTCAGCTGAAAAAAACATGCACGTAGGTCATGACGTTGATGATATTTGACATAGATTCGAGTGTATCGACATGCACAAAGAGGGACAAACATATGAGGGAAGTAAACAAACAAGGAGCGCATAATCGAGTCGATGATGTGCAACAAAACAATGGACGCACACACACATAGGCACAAGACGAAAGAATGTTGCCGCTATATCTGGGCAGCCATAGAAGAATAAGCTGTTCATACACATTATGCGCCATGGTGTGGTGCATAATGTGACGTTCGCTTGGTGAACATGGACAATCCGTCTTTCTACACATAAATCGGACTCGTTACCTTCCGCAGTGGCCATGTCATGTCGGTGGCAGCGCGCACACATGCACTCTATCTATTGATCTATTGATGTATCTAAATAGATGGACAATATGTATAGCTCTTTGAAAGTCCAAGCTACGACGATAAATTACAAAGCGCAAAGAAGTATCTCTCAGTGTCAACGATTTGTTTTGCAAAGCCCTATCATCAAGAAAAGAGAAACAAATCATTTTTGCGCGAAGTGCGACCATTACGTTTCTGGTACAGCTTTCCCGTAAAGAAGAACACGATGAAATGAAGAATGTTGTAGATTCATCGTTAAAATCAAGTCTCCTATCACAAGTAATTTATGTACAAATATGGTGTTTCAAAAAAAATTTATATTATACAGTTTTTTGTAGTAAAGTATGCTATCGATGAAAGGATATGATAATGTATTGGAGAGCTGGCACAAGTCGAAGGCACAATTATTGAGTTTCTCGACAATGTCTAGGCTGAATTGAAGAGCCAAACAGAGAGACAGGGCTACAAGTAAAGTAGCCAAGTCTATCCAGACATAATACGTACATTATGGAAAGTGGTAGGACGTGCGTACGTGTATGTGTGTCTGTGTGAACGTCTGTGCAAGCTGAGTTAGTCCTTTTATTGCTTTGTTCTGCAATTGGACATATGTTTTGTCGAATGCAGCGAGCACAGTAAAGTCGATGAAAAATCACTGACTACTTATGCTTTTTATCATATCGGGTGTAACAGAGATATAAATGAACTATCAACCAAATAGATTGAGCGTCATGTTCGCAAGAGGGGTGTGCTACCCCTCTGTAATGTAGGACAACTGTAAGCTCACACATTCTTTAGTCTACTAAATTATTCATATATTGTTTTGGACGACCGATCGACGCCTCGTCCAGGAAAAAATAAGATGGCGCTGTACTCACCCTTCTCAAGTGAGCGTGCCGCGTCAGAAAAGACTAAAACTAAAAACACTCATGTACGCACAAACGTAAAGGTATATCGGCAAATGTATTCATACATATGCCTTTCCATAAGCGTGTGTGGGTAATGCTTTTTGCAAATACGTAAAATTAAGAGTATAATACACGCGCTACTAACGTAAATATATATATATATATACATATATAACAATATATATATATAATATATATGCGTAGGTACAAAGAAGCAAACCAACCATAACAGACAAGGATAGCATGTATGCTACACGTTTCATGACAATCGAACTATAAATCGTAGCATATATAAAATAATTTTATAGTATATATAAATTTTAGTATATATAAATTTTATATATTATATATTATATATATATCTGTAAATAAAACAGCTGAAATTCTCTGTGAGTATGCCCACATGCGACTGTCCGATTCTGTATGTTTGGTTCACTCGGATCGGACAAAGTGAAGTGCGTGTCGTATCTTGGTCACCCGAACTGTGCCCAACGGCATCATCTCACCGTCGGCCATGCAAGTCCGCCATCCATTTTTACCTCCACCGCACGGGCTTTCACGTAATTGATGAAGGGATAGTTGACATGCTTGCCCGAATCGAGCGAGGTGAAAAAGCGATAAAGTTGCGCCGTGTTCCCCGATGGCTCGAGCTCGTCTTGCGCGCAAAGACAACATCGATGGCGCCGTCGGAGAGGTGGGATGCCCGGGGCCATGATCATGTCTTGCGCTATATCGGGCATGTTGCAGCATATCAAACTGTAAAACTCACCCTGTATCGTCACCCACGGCAGCGATACATCGTCAAAGTCGACACGTCCATACCAAGCAGCTCCTCATCCGAGTGCGAGGCCAACACATGGGCAATAGGATCGGACCCATCGCCCGTGTCACCTCGCACCTCACCACCGCAGGCCCCACCCTCGGTGCGTCCTCGCCCATCCACCCCCGCACGGCCCTTCTCACCGCGTAACATGATGTTTGTCCGGGTGTGCCGACTCATCCTACCCGATGAGTCGCTCGCCCTGCTGCCTCTCCCATCTTCTTTCTGCTCCTCCTCCTTGCTCGCACCACACCGTATCTCTCCTCGTGGCATCCAAGTCACACCCGCGCCCGCCGTCGCGGTCGTTCGCGACCGCGTTTCCCCCCAATGCATTCGCACCGTGGAACAAGGGGCGGGAGGAGGAGTAAAGCGGTCACAGTATTTGCATGATTACGCAGGGTGCAGCGTGGGAAGTGTGCAATGGGCGAACATGCTACCCCACCACCCCCCTGCTGCTGCTGCTGCTGCTGACTCTGCGCTTCTCCACCCGCCTCCCTGTCACACAATCTACCCAGGGGCAAATAGCGCAGCGTGCCGCGATAGGCCCGCACCCCTTTTAGCATCGTATACAGACCATACACGGGAAAGCGAGCATTGCCCATCCAGCGCAGTTTCTCACTGCCGCGGTCAATGTCATTGGGTACGGCATAGGACAAGGACATGAATGCCACACGATCCGTCAAGGCGGGTGCGCCCAGACGAAAGGAGACGGCATCGTGCACCACCGCCGAGCCATCGGGCAGAAAGGGCGGGGTGGTGGGCGAGTGCGAGGAGGACGCCGACGTCCACGAGGCCCCCCAGACGGCGGCCGCAGGGGTGTGGTTGACCGACAACGACGACGACAACGACGAACATTTCGTGTGCGCCGCCGCCGGCGGTGTGGTTGCCGGCACGTCGCCGTCGGACCCCCGCCTCTCCCCGTCCTGCGTATTCGCCTCGCTCGTCTGGTATGCCTGCAGTTCCTTTGCGTAGAGAGTGCGGTAGAGCGCGAACTTGCGATGTGAGTGAAAGTACTCGGCGCTGTTGAGCTTCTGCGTGTGGTAGGCGAGCATGTCGGGATTGGGTCGAAAGTGCATGTCGAACAAGTCGATGCGACAGGAGTGCAGGTGAATCACACCGAGTGCGCTCTGTACCGTGCCGAGCACGCCCATCGCCTTGGCCATGCCACACGCACTGCCGGTCCCAATCGTCGCGACAAGCGGCATCACCGCATCCCAGCCGTCGTGCAAACGAGGCGGCGCCACATTCGGCGCGAATAACTCGTTCGTCGAGAGACAGCCGCTACTCCTCACATGGGCCGCATCGCCCGAAAACGGACACACCCGCGCGGGACTCGGTTTCTGCATCCTCTCACCCGCCGTATGGTCTGCTGTGTCGTGATAGAGACATTCCTTTCGTGTAGCACCCGCCTCGCGTGCTCGCACGCCGTCGCCGCCGGTGAGCCGACGCGAGTGGGTGTGGCTCGCACTCGTGGCATGACTGCGACAGCTGAACATCTCCGCCGAGGTGGGCAAGGAGGTGAGGGCAACACCTAAACCGGGTACGGGGTGACGAATGGCGGTGGCGCGTGGCCGGTCGTGTGTGGGCGGTAGCGCATGAGCACATGGAGCGCTCAGCAAGTGGGGCGTGTTACTGCTGCTGCTAACGCTGCCGCCGTTCGTATCGTCCAAACGGGTAGTCGTGTTGACATGCGTGATGTGCGCACTCGCAACGATGTGGGGCAACGGCTGCGGCGTTGCACTCGTCGGTAGAGGCAAGTTGGGAAAGAGTGCCGGGTCACGCCCGGGCGTCACGACGACGCTCTCCGTGAGCGGCCGATCCGCCTCGACGTCGACGTCGACGTGGTCCAGCGAGCTCACCGCCGGCGACTTGTCATCCTTGACCACGCCTTTCTCATGTCTATTGTAATCATTACTATCCGTATAATTGTTAAGAATCTTATTGATACGCATGGGCTGCATCTGTGCAGTCGTGTGTTTGTCACCTAGTTCACCCTCGTCGTGCCGCAACCCATCCTTCGCAGCCCTCGACGGGTGTAACGGTCCACGCGACACACGACGAGGCGGCGGGTCCCTGAGCGCCGCCCCGCACGCATTCTCCTTCTCGCCGTCGTCGTCGCCGCCCCCACGCGCCACCGCCCCGCACCCGCTGCCGCTCCACAGACTCGACTCCTGACGCCACTGCCGCAGCAGCGTCACACGACGGCGGTGTAAACCATTGACCAGCTCATGAATGATCCCATCGCCACCCGCCCCAACCACCACATGACGATAATCGAGACAATTCTGCAAACTAGCCACATAGTCCTCGCAGTCGTGTGCGCGTGTTGTGACGAGCGTGTGCACGCGATGCCGGGAAAAGTGAAGCAAGGGGTACACCTTGGTGGCGTAGATGGACAGGCCTTTTCCGTTGCCCGAGATGGGACACACAAAGACCAGGACAGACTTGACGCCTTAGTGTACACCTGACGCAGTATGGCGTTTGTGCATCGGGGCAAACTCGGCCACCGCCGCCTCGTGGTCACTGTCCTTGTTCACATAGAGGCTAAAGGCAATGGAGCGAATCGTCAGCTTGTCCTTGGTGGCGACTTGCACATAGTGCAAGTGATACACGGCTCGCGTAGGCACATGAGGCTCGTCCTGCCGAACCGGTGTTGTTGCAGCAGATAATGATGTCTGCGTTGATGTGGTGGTGGGCACGGCGGAGGCGGTCACGGCAATCCGTGCTTGCGGCAGTCGGGCAGACAGTGAGATGGGGGAAAGGGGTTGAGCTCTGCCGGCGTGTTCGCCGGGCGTTGCGACACGACACGACGCGGTCTCGTGCGGCGCCTGCATGACACCCCCTTGCTCACCCCCGTCCACCGCATGCGTCATCGGCACGGGAGTCCAGGACGGCATGGTCGTCTCTTTCGTCTCGGTCAAACTCTTCATGGACGCGTTGAAGCCGGCGGAGAGAGGGAGCTCTGCTGGCACACGGCCGTCAGCGTCTGGCTGCTGAACCCTTTGCGGACCATAACATCGGGTATGTCGCGCTGCTTCTGACGCCGCGCCAACTCGTCGGTCGTTTCGAGGTTCAGAATGAGCGGGATCGGCACGTTCAGCAACGTCACCACCTTGCCGTTCAGGCTCGGGCGTGTTATCGTTACCCGGTTGCCCGTCGAGCTGAGGTGGAGTTGGCACTGGTGTGCCCGGAACAGTATATCTACGCTGTACATGGGCAAGTGGTCTCGTGCACTCCCGCATAGAGAGTATGCGGTGTCTTGGGCAGAGTGCACGTCATCGAGCTGACACGGTGTCGTGATTATCGGCGACGTGGAGGGTCGATGAAAGAGCATGACGAATAATTATTATCGATTGGCGAGGGGGGATGTGTGAGTAAGGTGGGATGGATGGGAAAATAGCTAAACGCTTTCGATATAAAAGCGCAGCAACCACGCCGTGGGAACGCAAACACAGCAGTGCTGCAGAGAAAGAACAATCGTCTCTCTCTTTGTTCCCGTGGACCACACTTAGTGCGCGCGTGTGTGGGTGAAGAAAACTGCTACGACCAAGTGATACAAACTGGCCAAGAAGAGCGACATGCACATATTCTCACCTACATGCAGACACGTATACGCATGTGATTATCTATGTATAGGTATGAAATATTTGTCTGTCTGTGAGACTGTGATGTACACAAAGTCTTTGGAATGAAGCCGAGTGAAGTACGACCAAAGAATATGTAAGGTGAATGATTATGTCGTTAAAGTACAAGCACTCCAATGCGCTACCTCGCCAATTTGTTAGTCGTTTACACAATGCGCAGTTAAGTCAAATCAAGCAATCAAACACGAAGGATATTATGCGTAGGATTATGACTATTCATGCGGTGCGTCGAAGCCGGGTTTTTCAAACCGTATTAAATGCACAACACATTGAAATATTTCTACCATATATGTAGAGTCGTTGCAAGCTATTACAAATGACGAAGTTTACTATGAAAAAAAATGTAGAAAAGGAAAGACTAACACTATTTACATACAGCACGATAATTGAATCATGTATGTAATAATATCATAAAATATATATATATATTTGTATGTGCCCGTATATATGAATGAATGTGTGCGCTGTATGTGTCTGTAATGTACGTCAACTTGCTCGATAGGATAATATCAGATCGCTTGTTTGGTCCTACTTACACTGACCGTCTCGATGCGTGAGCTGGCAAGAAACACAAAAAGATTACAAGACGCACAAGTCAAGATGAAGTAGGTCGCAAGCACACGAGATAATGCGAGAAACAAATAGTGACAGCGAGGTCGCAGAGAATTTCAATCCAGATGACGTTATACAATAATCAATAATAACGTCGCGAATAATTGGAAGATTCCATGCCACTCTATCACCTTGATTGTTGTGTTTAGGTGAGAAAGCGAGGTGTATGATCACCGTTGCAGTCACAAGAACAACGACACCCTTCGCATGACGCGCATGCACAATCACAATCACAATCCCAACCATGGGTCCGCACCACAAATTATATAAATATATATATATATATATATATATATATATAAAACATATATATCATTACCGGCATATGAGACATGCCACGACACCGTCTGTGACCGCTTCACTTTACTCTTCTCACCCATTCTCTGTGCACGACTCTATTCTGATTATTACTCATCGCGGTGATGGCCTCACACCCAACCTAGTACAAGTACGACACCGTCAGCATCTGTTTCATCGAAATATCCTGACTACAGTATGGACAACGCACCTTCCCCTCCGCCGGGTCACGACGCTGGGCGGCGCACATTCCCAGCAACACCTTATGCGCCATAATGTGACCGCAGGGCAGCAGCTGCGGTGCATTAAGCAGCGCCGCACGCGTCGACGACAGATTTTCATACATGTTGCGCGTGGTCCTTCCCACTCCCGGTAGCATCGCCGCCGACAAGCAGCATCCTCCGCCTCCTTCTGCGCCTCCTCCCCCACACCTCTTACATTCGTGGAGGACGTGGTGGCGTTGCGGTGCTGCGCCGTGTGCATTCGTACCACCTCCACACGTCGACGACCCGCCGCATCGCTCGCTGAGAGTGACACCATCATCGACTCACCGCACACATCGCGACGTGTTCTTCTTGCATCCTCGCGGTCCGAACCACACTCTCTCGTCGTCCCTCCGCCGTACCACCACCAACCGACTCTTCCTCCTCCTCCTCCTCCTCTCCATCTCCATCTGCTCTTTCTCCCACCCATCGCTCCCCATCACCGCCCGACTCCTCCTCCTCTGCTGCCATGGTCGCTACAGGCCCTACTTGACTGGTACGACGTACCCCGCGCTCCGTCTGTGCCGTCGATGCCGCACCTCATCCTCCTCCTCCTCGGAGCGAGGCACACCCCGCCGCCGCCGCATCACCGGTACACGGACCAGCGCCGCCGTCGTCGCGACGCGTCGCGACGACGGCGGCGCTGGCGCTGGCGGCCGCTGTTCGTCTGCCCCTCGCCCCCCACACATGCGATAGTGCATCGCACACAAGGAGCCGTAGAGCAGCGGGTCGAGACAGCGTCGTTGGGTAACGGGACAGTAGCACATGGTGGTAGCAAATAGTGCCGCCTTGGCGCGCAACGGGGCGTACATGGTGGAGCGCGGCAAAAGGGCGGCGGCGGCGGCGTGGCGGGTGCGCCGACGCGTCAGCACCGCCGCCGCGTGTGGCAGTTCAAACATCAGTGCGTGACGTGCGCGCGCCGTCCACGCCGATGCATGCCGACGCGACTGCGACTGCGACTGCGACTGTGATGGTGCGCTGAGGCGGTGACGTGTGCTCGGCCGGTGCGTCGCCTCCGCCGGCAGTCCCGTGCGTGAGTGACCCGCACGATCGAGCACGTCAATCATTGCAGCGGATGACCGGTATAGTGCCAGGGCATCGATGTGCGTCGAAGCAAATCCCATGCGGCACGAAGGTCACGCATACCGGTGACACGGTGGGCGGTGGCTTGATCTACAAGGTGATAGCTACGTGCGGGGCCGGCGCACGAGTGACGAGCACACCCCCCGCCCGCCCCTCTCCTCCCCTTCTTCGTCCTGCTCCTCCTCCTCGGCCGTCGATGCCACGCGGTGCACCGTCGCATGTACATGTGCATCGTGGACTGTGTGAGATTCATTCGACCCCTCCTCCACGGCCGCAGCCAATGTCTGTGCCGGGTGGTGCTTGTGAGGAGCTGTGGTGACAAGGCGCGGCCTCCTCACAACCGCGTCAGGCGGCGGCGGTGGTGTCTGCTCCTCACGCGCGCTCTCCCCCCACCCGCCGCCCGTCGGTGAGACGGACGGGTCGGCTCGTGTGCTGCGTCGACTCAGCAACGCGTTCACCGCACGATGCAGCATATCCGTCGGCCCACCGCCGCCTGCCCCACCATCCCCGCTTCGCATTCGCAACGAAGCGCGGGCCCCTTCCTCCTCCGCTTCTTCGTGTGGTTCTTCATTGCCACCACCACCACCCTGCTCCACACGGGGCGGGCCGTTTGCTGGGCCACTCTCAAACGTCTCCTCCACGGCATCCAAGTTCCACAAATCTACCACCTCACCGCCCCACGGCTGCCCTTCTGCCACCCCGGCAAAGCGACGGCGCTCGACGAGCTCCAATGATAAAAGCGCACTACCCGAGATGGTACTAGGCACCATGGGGGCGTCTTCCTCATCACTCCGCAGGCCCGTACGTCGGCCCTGTACGATCAGGCGCGGTCGCCACACCGGCGCCGGTGAGGCAGCGATCACAACGTCAGCCGTGTGTGTCTCGGCCACCGTCTCGCTCGGTGTGAGCGTGTGCGGCTGGGCAATGGGTGTCGCATGGGTGCTGTGACTGTGGCTGTGGCTGGTGTGATGCGATGGCGTGAACGAGGAAGATGAGAAGGATGTAGAGGAGGAGGAGGAGAAATACTCGTCCTCGCTCGGGGTACCGGGCGCACCTTCCTCCTCCTCGGAGAGTAGCAAGCCGCGCGCATCGTACTCGGCCAGCGCGGTGAGCATGGGCTCACTGAGAGGATACACCCAACGCGAAAGCACATCCTCCGCGCCGGCGCTCTGCTCCACGTCGCACCACCGCCGCCGCCGCGGCCCGATGATGCGCCGTCACACCTTTTTGTCCGACACGAATAGTGCGATTCGTCGTCGGCGCGGTCGAGTGGGGGGGGCGGCGGCGACGGCGGTTCGGTGCGTCGGGGCGCGCGGCGACTCGTTACCCACTCGCGCTGACGCCGAGCGAGTCGGTGAAAAGCACGCAGCAGCGTGCTGCAGGTCGTCTCGAGCCAGACGCGAGGGGCGAGCTCGGCGGGCAGCGGAGTCGAGTGACGCTCGGCAGCGCCTGCCGACTCCGCCTCGTTGAGCTTGAGTGTAGGGGGGAAATCATGCGATGCGCGACGGTGCCGCCAATGATGCAGAAAAGGGTGACCACGTGCATAAACACACGCACCGCCGCTTGTGAAGGCGGAAATGTGGTGTCCGTACATGGTGGTGCCAAACTCGCCGTCTCGTAACCCACAAAGCTCATGGCATCGCTCCAGTGAAGCAGCACACGCTCCGGGCGCACCGAACTTTGGTTTGCACCGTCACCGTCGTTGCAAAACTCGTGCAGAATATGACGCACAAAGGCCATTTGTCTCTCCAACACCACCGCATCGGTTTTTTCCTGCTCGCCCTCATCCTTGTGTGCATGGACAATGGAGAGCGCATGTGCATCGCTGCAGCGGCGGCAGCTGCTAACTGGCTCCTCCCCCACGCAATCGTGCGAGATGCTGCAGAGCGCACAACACCGCCACATCGCGACGCAGTTGTTCGGCTTCACGAGCCAGTACACGACGCCCATCACACCGGCCCGGCGGCCGCCGAGGCGCGGCGGCGGCGGCGGCCGAGGAAGAGGAGATGGACGAAAAAGTGAAGGTGGAGGAGGCGGCCGTCCTGTCCTCCTCCGCCCGTCCGCACGGTCCCCCTCCTCCTTCGCGCCGAGGATGCTGCGGCGAGGCGAGGGGCGGTGTGCGCGGCGCTGTCGAACACGCGGCGGTGTTGCTGTCGTCGCTTGTTTCGACGACGAGGTAGCAGCGGCAGCAGCCTCCTCCTCACACGACATGACCCATGACGAGGATGAGCATGCCGTCGAGCGGGCCGACGAGAAGGACGGCGGAAGGGGGGGGGTGCGGCATGGCGGCGTCGACGCCGCCATGCCCGGGCCCGCACACGAGTGCGGTCAACCAAACCGAGAGACGCGGAAAGGTGTGTGTCACAAGGGTGAGCAGAGGTTCGGGTGACGGCAGTACGCCAAAAGCCGGCTCCTTGTCAGCCGCCTCCGCAACCGTTGTGCTGCACGTTTGCCCTTCCGCATTCGTGTGCGTATGCGTCACGGAGACGCCGTGACACGTGGCGGCCGCCTTTTCATAGTCGCATTCACGTGGGTGGTGCATGCAGAAGGTGAAGTGTGCGCGACGCGTGTGGGGGTATTGGTCAGCTCGTTCCACACGGTCACCTCAGCGGGGGATCATACACACCGCGACGCAGCTCACAGGCCATAAGCCACTCCTCCCGCCGCGTCAGCACCTCCTCCTCTTCGTTTTCGTGTCCTTCGTGTGTCTCCTCGTCGTCACACGCGTCTTCGTCTTCGCCTGTGTATGCGTCTTGCTGTCCTCCGCATACTCGTCAACCTTCTCCACACGCGTCCGCTCATGTGAGGCGTGTGCGCGGCACACATTCGAGTACACCGCTGCCCCCGCATAGACAGCGGTGTCAGCGGCACGCTGCGGCGGTGCTGCGCCCAAGGACACACGCGCCTCGTCCGAGAGCGGCACGCCGTCGAACTCGAGTTGGCGCAACAGCATCGCATCGACGACATCGCGTGTGGTGGGGCGGTAGAGCATGTGCTGCACAGCCGTCCAACGCTCGGCAAGATGCCACACTCGCCTCTTCACACGTGTGCGCATCGAAGAATTCGTGCCGCCACGACCAGGAGGAGAAGCCGCCGCCGCTGCTGCTGCATGTGCATGCTGCCCTTCCATCACAGTACGATCTGCAGGTATTGTATCGGTAGTAGATGTATTGTAGTTGTCGTGGGTAATGTACTCGCACACAATGTGTTCTTGTCGTCTTCGTCTTTTATCATCGAAGCAGCAGCCGTAGCAGCCTTGTTAGCACTCGTGCATGTGTGGTGCTCTGGTGTGAGGATAGTGGATGAAACTGATGCGGGTGCGTGACCGCTCGTGCGTCGTGTGTGGCCAGCGGGGAGGCGGACGGACGCGAAAGAAATGGGCATTTGATATGGCCACACTCGCTCGGCCGCGACCGCGTCCGGCTGACGTCACGGCGGCGGCGGTGTCGGTCGTCTTGACGCTGCCACGACGACCGGCGCCGCGCGCACGCATCGTGTGCGTCACACTCGTCGCCTCCGCGGCCAAACTCGGTGCCCGTGTGGCTGTGCGATGCGACACGGGCGACGGCGGTGGAGTGGACGGTCGACGAGAATGACTGCCTGCACCATAGCGCGCCGAGCCGGTCCGTCGTGACACGGATGAACCGATGCAACGATGGGTGCGTGTGAGGAGGATGAGAATGATGATGATTGTGGTGGTGGTGGCGGCGGTTGTTTGCCGACGAGTCGTGTGCGTGTAACGGTCGTCGCGCCGGCACACGTCCCGCCCCCCCGACTCACGCCGGCACACCCGACGAGACGTCCGTGATGGGAAGGCGGCCGCCTCCGCGGTGTGCGGCGTTGTGCGACAGCGACACGCGTTGTTGCGTTGTTGTCGTTGTCGTTGCTGCTGTACGTGTTGTTGCATTCGCGTGTGTCGCCGGCGAGTCTGTCTGCACCACCCGCCGCACTCACCGCTCCCTCACCTCGATAGCCGCCATGTGCGCACACGTCTCGTCGTGCACACGAGTACCGCACGTGTGGTGCAAAGGGCTTTCATCTTTTTCACCCGGTGAGGTCAGCTCTGCCAAAGCACTCGTGGGGTCATGAAACGTGTCACCGGCAAGCTCGTCTTTACCTCCCCTGCAGCACGCATAACCGTCGCCGGTGCGCATCGTGTGGCCCGACTATCCCAGCGCAGCAGCTGTCCGACATAACGCCCCACCGACTCGGGACAGTTTGGCTGATGCCCCATACCCCGTGCACGGGCGTCATGCCATCTGCCGCCTCCCCAACGCCGTCGGCAACGAGAAGGGGGGCCGGACTGCTCGGCGCCTCACTCGGGCCTTTGGTGGGGGTGGTGTCACCGGCGGAACTTTCCTTGTGCGCCGACTGTCCTCCACACACCGCGGGTGAGGAGGCGCGAGGGTGGGAGGGAGCAGCAGGAGGGCCGGCCGAGTGGCGGGGTGGCGGTGCTCGCTAGTAGCGAGGATGTGCCGCCGCACGTGTGACCCGCCGCGGCGTGTCGTTCGTGACGGCGGCGGCGCGCATGACGCCGGTGGCGTGCGCCCAGGCGGGTAGCACCATTGAGCGCCGCCGCCGCGCGCTGGGCGGCGCCGAGCGGGACTGCAATTCGGCAATGTGGCGCACCATGTTCGGCCTCCCGGCACACCACAGCGTGGTGCAGTTGATCCAGTCGCTCCATGTGTGTGGCTGTGGCAAACTCGCCGCGGTGTCGTGCGGACTCGCGTCGGTGCTGCACATGGAGGACATCCTCTGCTTCAGCGTGTGGGTGCCGCGATGGGCAAGGGGCGTTTTGATTGCCGTCCCGGTCGTGCGCTGGTACGGAGAGGAGGGAGAGGTGAGGACGCCGAAGAGCGCGGGCGAGACGGGGTGGTCGCCGTGTGGGCCGACGGGAGTGGACGTGGGTGTGGGCGGTGCGATGCGTTGTAGCTCATGGCACATGTGTCACACTCACGTGTCAAGTGGCGAGGGTGTGCTCCTGGCGGTGCAGGGAGAGTCGTCCCATTGAGCCATGGCTGACGCGGTGGT
>CAMTDV010000195.1:0-43955 GCA_947069175.1 Scalesia atractyloides
ACGAGGCTAATGGGATGAGTTAAAAGATCCTTGGGGTCAAAAAAATCTTACAGGCGTACTCGTATAAATGGTTTTCGTGGGGATCATAGAAACGATATATGGCGCATATAGAAATAGATGACCCAAGGAAATACGTGGAATAAGTCATTATGGACAAAAGAGCATGGTTGACAAAAGGGCACGTAAAACCAAAGTATAAAATGATCAAAGTCATTGACTATGCTCGTAGGAAAGATAAAAAAAGGAAAAGGAAAGAAATGATGATGATAATCATCATTCATGTTCTATAAGACCATCACCCAAATGAGATGAAATGATTAATGGGCACGACAAATGAATGCAACACATTAATGACTCGCGGGTCATAGAAACTTACGTCTTACATGACTTGTTTCCATAAGTTGGGTCTTACATGACTGGTTTCCAAAAGAAACTTACGTCGAAACGTAAATCAAGTTGACCTTATCGCGGCACGTACAAAAAAATAAGCACGTAAAAATCAATTACAAAGTGTTTAGAAAATTGAGGGATTGTAAGTGTTAAAGCTAAAAGTTGAAGGGTAAATATACATAAACATAAAAATGTCAAAAAAACCTAGTTAGCTGCTTGCTACTGTAGACAAATCCTGGTATTGTTGGTATAGAACTAGTGTTATGCCCCGCCCATTTTGCGAGGCGGTGAGCAGAATATATCTCAGTTTGATAACATGTATGTCTGTGTTTCGATTACTTGAACATACTATTCATAACACAATCTTAATAAGAATTACATCAAGACATATGTGAAAATACGCTTGTCATAGAGTAACTTTATTAAAGTCCAGGAGTAATAACGTTTGTCCACCAATACTAAACAGTCACTATTCTCCCGGGTTGGTTTGTCACAGTAGCAAGGGAAAAAGGCTAAAAGATGAAATACTAAAAGAAATAAAAGTAGAAAGACTAAACACGTACACACCCAAAGTTAAAGCAGAGGCACTAAACACGCATATGAACAAAACTAATTAAAAAAAAGAAGTTTTTTTAAACAGAGGAGCTAAACACATATATTAGCAAAGTTGAAGATTTAAAAGCAAGATACAAAAAGCCACGATCAATCACTAAAAGGGATAATCGTAGAAATATTAAACATGTACGCTACTAAAGTTATAGCAGAGGGACTAAACACGCATATAAACAAAGTTAACCAATATAAAGAACATTTTTTAAAAGCAGAGAGGCTAAACACGTATTTTAGTGAACTTGAAGATTTAAAAATAAAATATAAAAAGCCACAATCAATAAGGGGGTGTCAGCTGTCTGACACTATTCTCCTTATAGGATTTGTAGTGTATATAAATGAATAGAATAAAATATTGTTGCAGGCAATTACTTGCTAAATAAATGACAAATAAAATGCTAAAGATTTATTTTACAATAATTTTATTTGCAAAAAAGACCTTTTTATTCTATCGTTAATCACATGTTTCATACGCTGACAATTGTAGTTGAGTATACTTGGGTTTTGTGATGAGGATTGCGGGGTTGACGGGATGGGCAACAAAACCCTGAAAACCGTACACGCCCTTATAACATCAAGCCCAGTTAAAATGGCCCATAGTTTAGTTGTTTTCACAATTTAACATTCCTAATCGGCTAATCCTTTTATTGTAAGGTTATGTTTGGCATAGAGGTTTTAGGAGCCTCTAAGCTTCAAGCTTTTAAGAAACAACTTCTACTCAATAAAAAGTCTTATTTGGTTAGTTGAAGGAGCTTGAAGCTTTTAGGTTAGGAGATTGAAGCTTTTGGTTGAACGCTATTACTAGTATCGTTTAGAAGGAGCTACAAACTTTTAGGGAAAAAACTGACTATTTTAACCTCTAAAAATAATAAATTGTTTAATGCAATAACTTTTTAATGTCCATTTTATACATTTTATTAAAAACTCCAGCCACTCTGCCAAACATCTAAATATCTAAAAAACTACAGCTACCAGCTATCAACTTCCAGCCACCAGCTACCAACTTTCAATCAACAACCACCAGCTACTTTTGCTAAACATACCATAAGTTTGGTTACTTGGCTAAGGAACTGTTTGTTTCAGTTTTAATAGGCTTTTAATGGTTCACACCTCCTAATGATTTAGACTATTTGTTTCGCGAGCAGATGTCTGAATGATTCAGACATTTGCCTTTGAATGGTAAGCATTGTACTGAGTTTGAATGGTTAAGACATCTTATTTGAATTGGTCAGACATTTGCCTCTGAATGGTTAAGCATTATACCAGCTCTTAATTGTTCAGACTTCTTACTGGTTCAACACTTAATGGTTCAGACCTTTTACTTTTACTAGTTTAACACTTATACATTCAGAAGTTGCCAAACAACCCTTAAACTATTTTGGAATTTAATATCTTTTTAATACCAACTTTAAGTTTTATGTAATATAAATGATTTAAAATCTTTTTAATCATTTTCTTCTGTTAAATCTCTAAATTATCATCTCACATCGGTAAATAAAATTGAACTTCAAACAATTAGATAATTACCATCTAAATGGATAAGCGTAGGAAATGATGACAAATAAAATGTATATAATATACTAGTGCTAATACTCGCGAACTTCGCAGTTTTGAAAAATGATATGTTTTTTATTGTTTAACAAAAATGTTATGTTTATACTAATCATAAAGAAATTGTACGCATGAACATATTGTGGAAATTTGAAGTTCACGATGAAAATACAACGAACCAACGTACTATAGATATAAAAAACCGAAAGGATAAGTAAATGAAGGAAATACGTTTTTATGGTTTGGAATATAAATTGAAATCCTATTAGTATAATACTTCTGCTTGCTAGAGCCTCGTAACCAATAATCTCGAATTCGTTTTTGTCCAGTTGAAAAAACAATCATCACCTAATGAAATATGTTCGACTTGAATCATATCATGCCATCCAACAACACTGTACCTATTGTAAACAAATTATATGCAAAAAGTTATATTACTAATATATTGAAAAATGTTGTAAATAAGTAAAATAAAAGTAATCAATAATACGAGTAATGGAATGTTTTCTCTATGAAGATTCTAGCCCAAGTATTTCCGTAAACAAATTTGGCCTTTGTTTCACAAAACTCATCTAAACCACCTAAATCAGTAATTAATTTGGGAAGGATCTACATTTGATAACAACATAATAATTTGTAAATATTATTATATAGACAAATTAGTAAAAGATAAAAAATTAAAGAGAAAATATGATAGTAATACCAATTGATGAGTTACTGTAATTGCAAAAAAAAAAAATAGTTAGGATCGCCACTAACTTGTAGATAACTTTCCACATTGCTAATATGTTCGTATTCTTGCTAAATCAAAGGAGAACTATTTAACAAAAGTTGGCGACCATGTTTATTGAATATCATTAAAATTTGTCAAATCATTAATTTGAAAACAGAGAATATCACTAGGATTTAATTGAAGATCTTCTATAAATTTAAACCAACCATCAGCAAAACTGTATGTAAGACCCATACTTATTGTACACAAAGTATTTTATAAAAATTTGCATTTAGACATTTATAATGCAAACACATAGCCATACTTAATTTTGAAGTTAATTAAAACTCCTTAAGTATTTAAAAACATTACGACATATTGACAATGTCCGGTTGGATTTACAACTAAACCAAAAATGCGGAAGCTTGAACTTTGGTCATGTTTGGTTCTTCGTTAAGCTTGATTGTTATCCGGAACTTCAAACCATTACCTGTATTTCATACATCATGAAATACGTTAGTTACGAGGAGTTTATAACGTAACAAACTAAACCCGAAGGCCCAAAACGACAAAATAAACGTTTTGTTCTATAACTCGTCGTAAACTGCGGAAATTAAACCCATTTAAACAGCCATTTAAGGAATGTTCACCCATAAGTGGGAACGTTCATTCAGCTGTAAGAATGTTCACTCATCATCAGGAATGTTCACTCAGCTGTATGAATGTTTACTTATCAGTTAAACTTCCATTTTAACGTAAAATTTCCATGACTTCTTCAATACTTATCTGTTTTTCTTGAAACTTGTTCATAATTGATCGTAAACATTTGTCTACCTAATTAACCCAAAATCCTCAACCCGGATTCACAAATTTTAAGAATTTTGCAACCATTACCCGATTTATGCGCAAATTCATTTTGACCCGTTATGGGATTTAAGTACTTAAGCTTAAATTATCTACATTCCTTCATATCTCTTAATCCTACTTTATGATCTTTATTCATTCATCCTCACAACTTCAATTGTGATGGATTATGATAAGAAAAATCATTATATTCCCATTCTACCCTCGAGTTTAATACTTTTACAAAAATGACCCATTATGTAGCATTAAGCAAAAATGGTTTAAGCCTTCCACTTTATACTACCGGAAGAATTGTCCAAATTATAAAACTCATATTTAAACTACCCTTAAGGGTCGTTTGCCCGATTGTCATTCAAGGGCGTTTTGGTCAACTTTTGTTCTTTTAACCCCGAAGGACATTTCAAGCTTGTTTTGACCAAGTGGGCACTTTTAACCCATATTCTATTTAAAATCATTATGTTCCTAAGAACATAATATCTCTAATCTAAATTATTAAATATACCTCTGTTTAGGATATCCAGTGTTCACCCATGATTCGTTTAACTCTCATCGGACCCCAAGTCCTCATTGAGAGTTTGACTCATTTCATGTACCCGGCTCGAGTCACAGCGTTGACCCGTTTTAATGCCTTACATTATAAATTGCTAATTAAAACAATGTAATCCATTAGCTATTTTTTTCCTGTGAGCACAAAACTCGACAAGAAACCATTAGTCGATACTGTCAAATGGTGATAACATCACCATTTTGACCCCTTTGGCCTAAATGACCATTTTATTATTGTGAGATAGTATTTACTTGCCATCTCACCCATTTAGCCCGTTTTGGCTTACATATATGATCATATTACTTAAAAGTCGTTTCTTAATTTGTTTGACCCATTATGGCTTACGCCATAGTTGTCTTTTTTAAAACTTATTATCTATCCGTCAACTCGGGACCAAATTACTATTTTACCCTTTTTACCATCAAATATGGTTTCTTACCATTTTCACTTTTTTCCGACCCGTTTAATTTCCGCGTCGGAACCTCATATTTCAAGTATTAATTTACCTTGTTCGTAACCAATACAATAAGTAGGTATTCTATTGGAAGGGTGTAAGCTTCACTTACCTTGAAATCCGATTATGCTTTTCCACGTATTTGATTCGTTTGTCCCGCTTCCTCTCAAGCTTCCACCTAGCTTGTCAAACGTCAAACTACTATTTATCATTCATAAGATGGTTAGATTAGTCATCATTTTACACGACCATCCCGCCTTACGCATTTTATGTCAATATTACCATTTGATCTTATTATAGGTCAAAGTCAAACTGCTTATAACATATGCAAATGCACCAATGAACTCAAAGAACCCATTTGAACATTTCATCGCACACACTTGGTGTGTATCATTTTAATCCCCACCCAATGTGTCTACCTTCTAACAAGTTACCATATATTCACGCTTCATTTTATTCAATTGTATTCAATCATCTAGATTCTATACCATAAGTCTAATGTATACGAATTAACATAAGGATGTTAATTTCTTGTAATCATGTCAAAACTCATTTGGTTAGTTACTTAAACAATCATCATGTATATCATGTGTTAACTATTTCACATAATCAATAACTATGATAGTGAAGAAAACTTCTACTATCTTCAAAACATATAAGTTCATCATAATTACTTAGGCATTAAATTAAACACCTTGTGGGCATGAATTTTACACTACTTCTATCAAGTATATTGTAATATCCGTAAAAAACGGATTTACCAAACCTGCTCCGTTTATCAACCGAACAGTCAGTTAAAATTTTCGTTGCGAATTAAATGCCCAAAATAATTTTAAACGATACATAATCAATTATTATACGGGAATATATAATTAGTTTTTGAAAAACTGTTAAAAATCGCAAAATAAAAATATTTTGGTTCTGCCGGGTTTCGAACCCGGGTCAGTAACCGGTCCGGCAACAACTTAACACACAACACACAAACCACTGCGCCACTTGTTTTGTCTGTTAATTATTAAGATCATTTAATTCATATCTTGACGTTCTGAATTCAAAACCGGCGCCCAAAAGTTCAGTCGTCGGAAATCCCGGCAATCTCGCGAGTTTTAACGACATCTTCCGTTATAACGTAAACATTTACTAAGACATCGGTTATAACCGACGTCTGAGTCCGCGACCAAAGTTATAACCGCCGGAGTTTTTATAACCGACGAATCCAGTCGGAAATCAGACCAAGTTCATCGATAATTTGCCGTATAAATACCCCCTCGAACCTCTGCAAACCTTTTCGCTCAAAACCGCACCTTTTCTCGGCGAAAACTCACTCGCCGGAATTATTCTGTTCGTCGCCGGAAAACCGGTTTCCCCATTTCTGAGCCTTACTAAACCCTTTGAGCTTATACCGAAGTCACCCATACCTTTTTCAAGCTTTCTGGAGACTCGCTGCTGCAAGACACTCGTCGCCGGAAGGGATTGCTGTCGCCGGAGTTCTGCCGGAAAACAGAGGAAGCTAGTCGGTATACCTCACGCCTAATTTCCTTTCTTTTTACTTTTATCTCATCGGTAATTAACCTAAAACGCTAAAGAAACCTGAATAAAAACTCGAATCAGTCAGACATCGTCTCTGGTTAAAATCCGACGAAGAAGACGATGAACCTGTAACTCATAAGTATAATTTAAATCAAGAAATAACTCGGGTTAGACACACAGTCCAGCGGTGGACTGTGTGCACAATAAACACACAAAGGTCTCGAGTTCGAATCCTGTTCCACACACGCTGCGTAAATAAAAATGTTCTTTTTTGTTAACTGAACCGGATTCATTTTATATATATGTTAAGTATATTAATAATCGGAAAAATAACCAAGTTAGACACACAGTCCAGTGGTGGACTGTGTGTATGTTTAATCAAAGTGCACGAGTTCGAGTCCGGTCTTCTGCATCGACCCGGACAATTATTAAGCTTTTTAAATAAGTCAGAAATGAAAATAATTAATTTGTGTTTAAGTATAATAAAAATCAGTTAAGTTAACAAGTTGTACACACAGTCCAGCGGTGGACTGTGTGTTATCATAACCCACAGGTCCCGGGTTCGAGACCTGTGGAGCGCACCGTCCGATTCACTTAAATTGTTTTTAAAATAAAAGGATTTTCTGTTTAACATAATTAATATATAAATATAATTAAAAACGGATATATGACGGGTTAGACACGTAGCTCAGTTGGTAGAGCTGCGTGCACGCGTACGGGAGGTCTCGGGTTCGAGCCTCACCCAGCGCACTTATATTCGCACTCGAAACGGTCAACGGTCAGTCAACGGTCAAAGTCAAAGTCAATGGTCAGAAAAAGTCAAATTTTTTATTATTTTTATTTAATTATTTTAATTAAAAATCAATTAAAAATACTTAAAAATAACATTTTTAAGGTTAGAAAATAGCCTTAAACTCACAAAAATACACCCAACAATCCTACTAAAATAGATTAATAAAATCCGTTTACTTACCAAACCATAATGCGATTTATCTAGGTTAATCTCACTCGTGGTTAAAACCACTTCGCGTGCATTCAACATCATCAACCGAACGCACCCACTGTGAGTGAATCTTACAACTCCCCCTTTTAAATTACACGTTTTGGGGTGTGTCATGTGTCATAAAAATAATTAACTCGTTTATTTAAACTTGTGCCATACCATATCGTGATCTAAATTTAGATTGTTTATATTGTTGTAATTACTTATTTCATCTTGTCAAATTATATGGAATTCATTCATTAAGCCCATCAGTTCCTCGTGGGAGACGAGTTGAACAACGCGTGCCTCAAAACCAATTCATTATTGTTCATGTGTGTATCATTGAGTTTATATTGTTTGTAGTTGTGTCATTCATATTATCATGTTTATGCAAATTCATGCATTAGGCCCATCAGTTCCTCGTGAGAGACGAGTTGAGCAACGCGTGCCTCTAAATGTTCCATTATTGTTCATGTGTGCTTTATTTAATATCTTATGATTGTTGAATAAGTTTACATCTATTTTTACTCATGTTTGGTTGTGCACATATTTCATAATAAATTTAAATAAACTTGTTCAAATGTTTTCCATAGGATTCACTCGCCAACTTTATGTTGATCCAAAACCTTTTTACACATGATACAGGTGAACAGGTTGAAGCAAAGAAAACATAGGAAATGCCTTAGAAGAGAACAAAGAAGCTTAGATTGATAGTTAGAACATGTTGTAATATTTATTGTAAAGTTCCATTAAATTGTATTTAATGAATATGAAACGCATAATAAATGTCATGAGCTTTGATGATAACCCAATCATGCCCCGATCACCTTTTTCCGCTGCGGGTCGGGGTGTGACAGATTGGTATCAGAGCCATGACTATAGGGATATAGGATAGGTTATTAGACCCTTAGAGCCTATACTATAGTCTGCCTAAATTTTAATTGATTAGGTGGTTACATACAAACTTGTGATATTTATTTGTTTCATATTTGTTTACATTTACAGTCAAACATACATGCTTATATACATATTCATTATACATATATCGATGTTCATGTATTCAATTTATTTTCATACTCTCATTATCCAAAGATTTTGTGCAATTTTCAAATCTCATCAAAGTAAGGTCTGCGACGGGCATGTAGTAACTGGAAGGGTACAAGTACCGGTAGTTGGAACGTCCTGTCTAGGTTGGCATTCGTATAAATCCAATATAACGGACCAGTTTGCCTACCTGGGGACCAACGATGAGAGTACGAAGGACCTATTAGGCCAAAGCATGCCACACCAAACGTCGTTCGAACTAACCTACTTTGAGGTGTCACCGTGTCTACACCTGGACACATTCCGAATATCACACGTTGTATACATATTTCTCCGATTTTCTCCGGGTTTTTGTGTACGCAACCTGGCAAACCCGTGCGAACCATATGAAAAACCGGTATTCATGGGGGCCCACATGATTACACAGGTAAAGTATGGCGGCATGTAGGGCCTAATGGCGAGCAAAACCCAAGACATCCTATGGATGTAGTAGATTTATTTTTCTATAATTATTTTATGAATGTTTATTCCTAATGCGACCCATGAACCCAAAAACATCCAACTCATACTCTTGACATGTATTCCTTGTAGATGTCTTCTAACCTCGCCCGTAGGAAGACGAGAGCAAGAAAAGCCCGCGAACGCATGGCTGCCTTAATCGCTCAACAAATGGCTGCCGTAATACCCAACATTGTAATCCAAGTACAACAAGCACTCACCGATAATCCTGTCAATCAAGCAAACCAAAACGTTATCAACTCTCCCTCAAATATCACTAAATGCACCTACAAGCATTTCAAATCATGCGACCCTCCGAAATACAAAGGGACTGAAGGTGTCACCGCTCTCCTCCATTGGTTTGAAGAAATGGAGAACACTTTTCTAAATTGCGATTGCCCTGACGATCGCAAAGTGCGATATGCTACCGGTCGATTATATGGGATAGCACTTACTTGGTGGAATACAGAGAAGGCCAAACGATGTCACACCCCCGACCCGCAGCGGAAAAGGTGATCGGGCATGATTGGGTTATCTTCAAAGCTCATGACATTTATTATACGTTTCATATTCATTAATACAATTTAATGGAAATTTACAATAATTGATACAACATGTTCTAACTATCAGTCTAAGCTTCTTGGTTCTCTTCTAAGGCATATCCTATGTTTTCCTTGCTTCAACCTGTTCACCTGTATCATGTGTAAAAAGGTTTTTGGATCAACATAAAGTTGGCGAGTGAATCCTATGGAAAACATTTGAACAAGTTTATCCAATTGATTACAATATTGGTGATAACGAGGGGCAGGGGTGTTACAGATTGGTATCAGAGCCACTCCTGTGCCGTTCGGGATGTTGGGGCAAAACCTCATCGAGGACGATGAGTCCCTTAGGGGGGGGTGATTGTAACACCTAATGGCAACCTCCCAAATGTGGGGCAAAAAACCTCATCGAGGATAATGGCAACCTCCTACATGTTGGGGCAAAACCTCATCGAGGACGATGAGTCCCTTAGGGGGGGTGATTATAACACCTAATGGCATACCTCCCAACATCGTCCGTGGACAGGAGAGATTCCTTGTTCATAAGTAATGCCCTACCTCTAAAATCACCAACGCGTTTTGGGCTTAATGCTAGTGGATGAGAGGAGAACTCCTCAGTTAAGCGTGCTCAGGTGGGAGTAGTACTAGGATGGGTGACCTCCTGGGAAGTCTCCACCAGGGCAACAAAAAACAAAGCCGTGAGTTCCTGGATGGGCCACCCATCAAGGTCAAAGCGGACAATATTGGTGATAACGAGGGGCAGGGGTGTTACAGATTGGTATCAGAGCCATGACTATAGGGATATAGGATAGGTTATTAGACCCTTAGAGCCTATACTATAGTCTGCCTAAATTTTAAATTGATTAGGTGGTTACATACAAACTTGTGATATTTATTTGTTTCATATTTGTTTATATTACAATCAAACATACATGCTTATATACATATTCATTATACATATATCAATGTTCATATATTCAATTCATTTTCATACTCTCATTATTCAAGGATTTTGTTGCAATTTTCAAATCCCATCAAAGTAAGTTCTACGACGGGCATGTAGTAACCGGAAGGGTACAAGTACCGGTAGTCGGGACGTCCTGTCTAGGTTGGCATTCGTATAAATCCAAAATAACGGACCAGTTTGCCTACCTGGGGACTAACGATGAGAGTACGACGGACCTATTAGGCCAAAGCATGCCACACCAAACGTCGTTCGAACTAACCTCACTTTGAGATGTCACCGTGTCCATGCCTGGGCACATTCCGAATATCATAAGTTCTACGACGGGCATGTAGTAACCGGAAGGGTACAAGTACCGGTAGTCGGGACGTCCTGTCTAGGTTGGCATTCGTATAAATCCAAAATAACGAACCAGTTTGCCTACCTGGGGACTAACGATGAGAGTACGACGGACCTATTAGGCCAAAGCATGCCACACCAAACGTCGTTCGAACTAACCTCACTTTGAGATGTCACCGTGTCCATGCCTGGGCACATTCCGAATATCATACGTTACATATTTCTCGATTTTCTCCGGGTTTTAGTGTACGTAACCAGGCTAACACATGCGAACCATATGAAAAACCCGGTAATCATGGGGGCCCACGTGATTACGAAGGTGAAGTATGGCGGCATGCAAGGCCCAATTACGAGCAAAGCCCAAGACATCCTACGGATGTAGTAGATTTATTTTTCTATATTTATTTTATGAACGTTCATTCCCAAACACGACCCACGATTCCAAAGGCATCCAACTCATACTCTTGATATGTATTCCTTGTAGATGTCTTCTAGCCTCGCTCGTAGGAAAATGAGAGCAGGAAAAGCCCGTGAACGCATGGCTGCCCAAATCGCTCAGCAAATGGCGACCGTAATACCCAACATCGTAGTTCAAGTTCAACAAGCCCTTATCGCTAATTCCGTTAACCCAACCCAACAAGAAGATCAAAACACTATCAATCCTTCAGTCACTAAATGCACCTACAAACATTTCAAATCCTGCGATCCTCCAAAATACGAAGGTACTGAAGGTGTCACCGCTCTCCTCCACTGGTTCGAAGAAATGGAGAACACTTTTCTAAATTGCGATTGCCCCGATGATCGCAAAGTGCGTTATGCCACCGGTCGTTTACTTGGAACGGCACTCACATGGTGGAATACAGAGAAGACCAAACGAGGTGTTGAAGAAACTATGACCTTGACTTGGGAAGAATTGAAGGGAATCATGACAAGACGGTTTTGCCCAAGAAGCGAAATCAAGAAATTGGAGGATGAGTTCCATGCTTTGAAACAAAAGGAAGGCGACCACACCACATACAACAAGAGATTCCTTGAGTTAAATCAAATGGTTCCCAATTTGTTTACTCCCCTCTACCGTTTGATCGAGCACTATATTCGTGGTCTTCCATCAAAGATTCAAGACTCTGTAATAAGTACCTCGCCTGCAACTTTGGAAGCAGCAATGGAGCTAGCAACCGCGCTCACTGAGAACCGAATCCGAAACAAAGATTTCAAAGAGGAGAAGAAGAAGGATAAAGCATCAACCGAAACCTCAAACTCCACCCGAACCGAATCCTCTACACCACCTATTTTTAAGAGAAAACGAGATGGGCAAATTTTCGCCGTCACCCAACGCAACCAACCAGCTTCACAAGTTGTACCCCCTCAAACTATCCCAAACGCTCAAGTAGCACCCAACTCAACTTACCCAAATAAGAAACCTTACATTGGACCTCACCCTCAATGCAACACCTGTTTCTATCACCATCCATCTACCTTACCCTGTCGACTATGTGCGAATTGTGGACGCTACAGTCATTTGAGCAAAGTTTGCCGCACCTCTCAAAACCAAACCTCAACCCCTACTCAACCCATGATCCAAACATATCAACAACCTCAATACCCCATGTACCCATATGTTCAAGCTTGTTTCAATTGTGGCGACCCTACCCATTTTAGAAACACGTGCCCTCGTTTGGTTAACATCATAAACGCCCAAGCTCAAGCAAACCCAGTTAACCAAGCAAACCAAGCAAACCCAGCTCCACCGCCAGCAAGAGGAAGAGTTTATAACATCAACACCAATCCTGTTGAAGATATTAACGGTCCAAACCAACCACTTAACTAGCCTTCTCTCACCAAGAATCAAGATTCAACTCCAACCACTTAGTTTTTATGTTTTTCTTTATGTTATCTCAATTTTCACGTATCTCAATTGGAATTTTATCCAAGAATTTTAATGCAAATTACTAGTTCAGTTTGTTTTATACTCATTGATTTAATATTCATATCATCATACTTCACGACATATCTCAGTTTCATCATTTAAAGAAGTTGAGTTGTGTCTCACTTCTACATAGACTAACCTCTCCATCATATTAAACGAGAGAGGTATTGTCAAACACGGATACTATTAGAATTAAGACTCAAGCGCTGGTTGTTGTGTATGTTTATGTTGTAGAGTTGCATAGAACTAATCATAACTTGCGGATAAAGTCAATGAGAATTTGACAAGAATATGGTGGATACGCCGCTGGTACTTCCTATATATAAGTATTCTTGTCAAATGATCGGAGGCATTATCAGGCGGTTATGAGAGGTTCCATGCATAGGTTGTTTGTGTGATTAAGTTATTCATTTTCAGTACATGCAATAAGCTCGGCTCCGTTTGATTGAGCCTTGAGCACACAGACAATTTCATTTTCAGTACATTCAATACGTTCGGCTCCGTTTGATTGAGCCTTGAGCGCACAGACATTTCAATTTCAGTACATACAATACGATCGGTTCCGTTTGATTGAGCCTTGATCGCACAGATATATTTCATTTCAGTATTTTTATGTTTGATGTATTGGTTGTAGAGTTATAGGACTAATCATAATTCACTGATAAAACCAATGAAAATTTGACAAGAATATGGTGGATACGCCGCTGGTACTTCCTATATATAAGTATTCTTGCCAAAGGATCAGAGGCGTTATCAGGCGGTTATGAGAAGTTTCATGTAGGATTTAGTATTGCCTTGGTTGAAATTTGTGTTACATTTATATCATCTCACTATTTAAAGAAATTGGATTGTGATCCATTTCTACATAGACTAACCTCTCCATCATAACAAACGAGAGAGGAACTGTCACCATTCAAACATATATACTATCAGAATGTGGATTCAATTATTAGTTGTTGTGGTTATTTGTGTAGATTGTAGTATTGGAAGTTTTGCCTTAGGAGATAACCATACTTTTCCAAACATATCTAAACTCTTATGCATGATATCATTTTAGCGAATCATTCCTGCTTAACAATACTTATACAGTAGCTAACAAAAAGCGATTCCTGTAATAGGGTACTAGACCCTTACAAGGAACGTTACCGCCTCAAACAAAAACTTAAACCCTTATTTCTTCTAAAGCGTGTAACTGTCAAACTAAACACCATCATTTTTAGTCAAATATATCACTATTTAAATTTCGGGACGAAATTTCTAAAAAGCAGGGGATACTGTAACATCCGTCAAAAACGGATTTACCAAACCCGCTCCGTTTATCAAACCGAACAGTCAGTTAAAATTTTCGTTGCGAATTAAATGCCCAAAATAATTTTAAACGATACATAATCAATTATTATGCGGGGATATATAATTAGTTTTTGAAAAACTGTTAAAAATCGCAAAATAAAAATGTTTTACTCATGCCGGGTTTCGAACTCGGGTCTGTAACCGGCTCAACAACAACTTATCACCCAGCCAATCAACCGCTCCGCCGCTTTGATTTTTTGATAATAACAGGAAACAATTAATTCAAATATTCAAGTTCGGAAGTTAAATTCAGTAAATTGCGCCCAAAATAGCAGTTGTCGGAAATCCCGACGACTTCGCCGTTATTATACGTTTCCGCTCAAATTAACCGAAGACTTAACTCTCACAACGATTATAATCGACGTCTGAACCCGCGACATCAGCCATAACCGCCGGAGAACGGCTGACTTCGAATTGAGACCAAATTCAGACCCCATACATCTCGATACTATCCTATAAATTCACCCACAACTCACCAGAAATCTTTCACACTCAAATCGCACCCTTTCTCGGCGAAAACTCACTTGCCGGAAATATTTTATACGTCGCCGGAAAACCGTATCATTAATCTCTGAGCTTTACTGAACCCCCTAAACTTTTACCGAAGTCACCCACACCCTTTGTAAGCTTTCGGAAGACTCTCTGCTGCAAGACACTCGTCGCCGGAAAGAGATTGCTGTCGCCGGAGTTCTGCCGGAAAACAGAGGAGAACCAGTCGGTACTTTTCAGGCCTAAATTCCTTTCTTTTTACTTTTAGCTCGTCTGTAATTGATCATTAAACGCTAAAGAAACCTGAATCAACATTTCGACCCTGTCAATCGTCACTTCCGGTTAAAACCAGTGAAGAAGACGAAGTTTCGGTAATGGTTAAGTATAATTAAAATCAAGTTATTTACCGGGTTAGACACACAGTCCAGCGGTGGACTGTGTGCACTTTGAACGCTAAGGTCTCGAGTTCGAGTATTGTCCCTCACACGCTGCCTTAATAAAAATTCATTTTTCCGCAAAACTGAACCGGATTGTTTTAGATATATGTTAAGTATATTGATAACCGAGTTTATAACCAAGTGAGACACACAGTCCAGCGGTGGACTGTGTGTACGCTAACCCACAGGTCCCGGGTTCGAGACCTGTGGAGCGCACCGGTTTTCGGGATTTAATTCGTTTTTAAAATAAAGGATTTCTGTTTAAAATCTAATTAATATATATATATAATTAAAATCGGATATATGACGGGTTAGACACGTAGCTCAGTTGGTAGAGCTGCGTGCACGCGTACGGGAGGTCTCGGGTTCGAGCCTCACCCAGCGCACAACAATATGCCTTCGAACCGGTCAAACAGTCAGTCAAAGTCAACGGTCAAAGTCAACTGTAGCAAAAATCAAATATTTTTTTATTATTTTTATTTAATTATTTTAATTAAAAATACTTAAAAAATAACATTTTTAAGGTTAGAAAATAGCCTCAAACTCACAAAAATACACCCAACAATCCTACTAAAATAGATTAATAAAGTCCGTTTACTTACCGAACCAAAATGCTATTTATCTAGGTTAATTTCACTTGTGGTTAAAACCATTTCGAGTGCATTCAACATCATCAACCGAACGCACCCAATGTGAGTGAATTCTTACAAATTCCCCTTTTTATTCATGTTTTGGGGTGTATCATGTGTCGCTTAAACTAATTCTCTTATGCAAATTCGTGCTATACCATTATATGATTTAAATTAGAATGTAACTTTTTGGTTGTGATGTATTACATATTGTCAAAGTTGTATGCAAATTATTTAGGCCCATCAGTTCCTCGTGGGAGACGAGTTGAACAACGCGTGCCTTAAAACTCATTCATTAGGCCCATCAGTTCGTAGAACAACGCGTGCCTCTAAACTCATTCATTAGGCCCATCAGTTCGTAAGAACAACGCGTGCCTCAAAACTCATTCATTAGGCCCATCAGTTCCTCGTGGGAGATGAGTCGAACATCGCGTGCCTCAAAACAATCATTTGGTGTATGTGTGTGAAATATTCAATATTGTCAGTTGTGTGAATAAATTTACATCTACATTTACTCATATGTGGTTATGCACATTATTTATAACCATAACTTGCGGATAAAGTCAATGAAAATTTGACAAGAATATGGTGGATACGCCGCTGGTACTTCCTATATATAAGTATTCTTGTCAAATGATCGGAGGCATTATCAGGCGGTTATGAGAGGTTCCATGCATAGGCTGTTTGTGTGTTGTTGTTTAGATTAAGTTGTTCATTTTCAGTACATGCAATACGTTCGGCTCCGTTTGATTGAGCCTTGAGCGCACAGACAATTTCATTTTCAGTACATACAATACGTTCGGCTCCGTTTGATTGAGCCTTGAGCGCACAGACAATTTCATTTTCAGTTCATGCAATACGTTCGGCTCCGTTTGATTGAGCCTTGAGCGCACAGACACTTTCATTATCAGTATCTTGTGGTTGTAGTGTTTGTAGTAGAGTCGCATAGAACTAACCATAACTTGCGGATAAAGTCAATGAAAATTTGACAAGAATATGGTGGATACGCCGCTGGTACTTCCTATATATAAGTATTCTTGTCAAATGATCGGAGGCATTATCAGGCGGATATGAGAGGTTCCATGCATAGGATGTTTGTGTGATAGTTGTTTAGATTAAGTTATTCATTTTCAGTACATGCAATACGCTCGGCTCCGTTTGATTGAGCCTTGAGCGCACAGACAATTTCATTTTCAGTACATACAATACGATCGGCTCCGTTTGATTGAGCCTTGATCGCACAGATATTTTTCATTTCAGTATTTTATGTTTGTTGTATTGGTTGTAGAGTTATATAGGACTAATCATAATTCACTGATAAAAGCAATGAAAATTTGACAAGAATATGGTGGATACGCCGCTGGTACTTCCTATATATAAGTATTCTTGTCAAAGGATCAGAGGCATTGTCGGACGGTTATGAGAAGTTCTATGTAGGATTTATTAGTTTCTTGGTAACTAATCATAACTTGTGGATAAAACCAATGAAAATTTGGCAAGAATATGGTGGATACGCCGCTGGTACTTCCTATATATAAGTATTCTTGCCAAAGGATCAGAGGCATTATCAGGCGATTATGAGAAGTTCCATGTAGGATTTAGTATTGCCTTGGTTGAAATTGTGTTACATTTATATAATCTTGCTATTTAGAGAAATTTGATTTGTGTTCCATTTCTACATAAACTAACCTCTCCATCATAACAAACGAGAGAGGAACTTCCACCATTCAAACATATATGCTATCAGAATGTGGATTCAAATATTAGCTGTTGTGTTTATTTATGTTTAAATATTAGCTGCTGTGTTTATTTATGTTCCATGTAGGTTGTAGTATTAGAAGTTTTGCCTTAGGATATAACATTACCTTTCCAAACATATCCAACCTTTTATGCATGATATCATAGTTAGCGAATCAAATCTGACTATCAATATTTTTACAGTAGGCAACAAAAAGCGATTCCTATAATAGGGTACTTAACCCTTACAAGGAACGTTACCGCCTCAAACAAAAACTTAAACCCTTACTTTTTCTAAGCAAGTAACAGTCAAACTAAACACCATCATTTTTTTAGTCAAATATATCACTATTTAAATTTCGGGACGAAATTTCTAAAAAGCAGGGGATACTGTAATATCCGTCAAAAACGGATTTACCAAACCCGCTCCGTTTATCAACCGAACAGTCAGTTAAAATTTTCGTTGCGAATTAAATGCCCAAAATAATTTTAAACGATACATAATCAATTATTATACGGGAATATATAATTAGTTTTTGAAAAACTGTTAAAAATCGCAAAATAAAAATATTTTGGTTCTGCCGAGTTTCGAACCCGGGTCAGTAACCGGTCCGGCAACAACTTAACACACAACACACAAACCACTGCGCCACTTGTTTTGTCTGTTAATTATTAAGATCATTTAATTCATATCTTGACGTTCCGAATTCAAAACCGGCGCCCAAAAGTTCAGTCGTCGGAAATCCCGGCAATCTCGCGAGTTTTAACGACATCTTCCGTTATAACGTAAACATTTACTAAGACATCGGTTATAACCGACGTCTGAGTCCGCGACTAAAGTTATAACCGCCGGACTTTTTATAACCGACGAATCCAGTCGGAAATCAGACCAAGTTCATCGATAATTTGCCGTATGAAAAACAATGTAAGGCAAACAAACGTGTACACAGAATAATTAATATTTTTCCAAAATAAGGGTTAATATTAGAAGCTACATTCATCTCAGTCAAGGATTTTAATATACTTCATATTTAGTTATTATTATCAGCCAAAAATATTAAAGACATATTTTGTTGATTTTTTTAAGAATATTAATATATTCTTAAAACATACTTCTAATAATTTAAATGATATTCAAAAACATATACCAATGGTAGCATCTTGAGGGGCATGATCATCTAAAATAGACTGAAAGCTTCAAAAGTCAATTCCGTATTTATTATTTTAATAATTTAAAGCATATATAGTAACAACTAATAAATGTTTTTAAAATGATTGTTGAATAATTTGAATCTAATTAGTTATATACAAACCAATAATTGTTGATTATAGGTTATTAAAAATTAGGATAATTAGCAATTATAAAAGATGAATGTACTTAAATTTTATTTTAGGTAACTTTATTTAAAAATAAGTCAAAGAGAATTTAATTTAAAATTATTATAATATTCTAAAATAATTTAATCAAAAGTTATATATAGAATTTTAAATTTTAAACCATTAACATGTCTAGGTACATTAAACCCACCAAAAAGACAATCCAATTAATGTTATTAATTCCAAATCATTGATTTCCATACTATCATCCAAATCAAATTTGAATTTAAAATCAAGCCATTATCTTCCCTCTAAATAAGGAAATAATAATTAACAATAATAATTTCATAACAAACATATAGATAGTACAAACTATTATCATGATCCGAAATTCAAATGTCAAACATCAACGATCAAACCATTAAAATCCAAGAACACATATGATATTCAACCAATCTTCAAACAAAACAATAGAAATGTGGAGCAAAGATTTGACAACATATTGAAATAAAAAAACAACCAAACACTTCTGAATTTCCAAAAAATTATCTAGCCTAACAACAAATTACAAACACAACAATCATAATCCGATGATCAATCACAATATCAAATCCCTAAGCTTAAAAACAATCTTGTATATTCCGATTCATATCGGTTTAAATCTTTCTCTTCCAATCAAGCAATCATGTATATTCCGATTTCTGATAGATCATAAATATATAACATATTGAAGAAAAACTTTACTGAATCAGAAAAATTAAGGAATAATAAAGATTAAAATTAAGATTTAATCCAAAAAAATAGAAAACATATTAAGATGTATTGAAAGAAGAAAGATCTGTAAAACAGTAAGAAAGAATCAATTGATAGAAAACTTACAACCCCCAAAAAACGAAAAAAATGATACAAAATCTTGACCATAAGAACACGAATTCTACAGAATAACGAAAAAATTAGGAAGATGATAAAGATAACGTACCTTGATGGAATTTTTAGCATATTAAACCCCTATAAACACAGATTACATCAAAATACTATATCAGATTATATATAAACACATATCGACAAAAAGAATGATGAGATGATGTTTATGACAACTAAATCAAAGAAATTAATAGGAAATCAGAATATTAATATGTATTGAAAGAAGAAAGATCTGTAAAACAATAACAAAGAATCAATAGATACAAAACTTAGAAACCCTAAAAACAGTTAAATGGATAGAAAATCTTGACCACAACAACACAAGTTATACGGAATAACGAAAAGATTATGAAGACGTTAAAGATAAAATACCTTGATGGGATTAGTGTCATATTAAAAACCTACAAACACATATTACATCAAATAGCATATTATCATATGATATACAAACACAAATGGACGAAAATAATGATGAGATGAAAATGTTTATTACAAACAAATCGAAGAAGTTAACATGAAATCAGAATGGACATATACATTGGATCTTGGATTGTTTGATTGGAAAAGACGGGATAAAACCCTAATCGTCGTTTGTTTATGAGATTTTGTGAGGAATATGAGAGGAAGCAGTTGGGTTATGTCATTATATAGATAAGAATTCCAGACCCGTTTAATCAAATGGATAGTCCATAGGATGCACCATAGGGAATATAAAGAGTTTTGGTGGGAAATAGTGAATTGAGGCTCTAGATAGGGGACATGTGTCCCCTAATTATGAACTTTATTAGGTAGGATAGATTCATTAGAATTAAACCATAATAGTTAGAAGGAAAAATATTAATATAATACCATCTAAATATTTTTTGTCATGTCGAAAGTTTGATCAAATGAATAAAATCGAGTGAAGAAGATGAGTATTAACCTTGTTCAAATCTAAATATCATGTTTATTTGATTTTCGTGAATGTGAGATCTAACTGCTTGTATATAATATGGTTACAAAATTCAAAATAATATCTTGCATTAATGTAGGGATTTTTAAAAACATTCTCTAATGTATATGACATAAATACCCTTAAAGAGAACTTAAAAGATATATTATATGTCAAATCTATATTGGTTCTTTTAGTTTTATATAAAACTGAGTTTGTATTTGATGCTACACCTATAATATATGCCCACCTTTGTTAAATGTATATTGGTTCTTTTAGTTTTTATATAAAACTGAATTTGTATTTGATGCTACACCTATAATATATGCCCACCTTTTTATATTTTGTGATGGATGAAAATGATTCTAAAAAGTGTCTTTAAAAACATCACAAAACCAAACTTCACAACTAGATTTGTAGTCTTTCAAAATTAGTAAACCTCTTTAATTTAGTGTGCCTGGATAGGGTTGTTCAACTTGCAAGTTGAGATGAGCCTAACTTAACCCGGGCTCGAAATCACCCCACATAGCTGTGAATTGAGCTTAATCTTGACTCGTTTACGATTCAAGCCAATTATCTCATTTATAAAGTACAAAATTTAAAATAGGTTGATCAAAGAAATGGTTACATCCCTAGCTAGAACTACCAATGGTAATCATGACACGTTACACAAAAAATATGTTGATTTTGGTTAAGGAAAATGTTTACAGGTTTGGTTTGGTCAACCTAAATTATACGACCGACCAATTTGTGTAAAGTTAAACTATACAAAGAGTCAAAATTGGTCATTCTTATGAAGTTGATTATTAACGGGTCCAAATGGCTCAACACCACCCACGACTGTTATTACGTCATCACCTACTCGTCGTCGTTTTCACCACCTCTACCTAGCTTCGTTGGCATCCATTACCAACACCATCACCGCCACTATCATCTCCACCATCGACAAACCTCTCACACCAACACCAATACTAATCGTCGCCTCTGCTGCCGCCGCCATGACTGTCCTTGTAGCCTCCAACGCCTCACAATTCTACCACTTCTACCCCTTAGGTGCCCGTGCTCTAGACAAACATTTGCGAGTAAAACCAATTTTGATATATTTTTTTTCTTTCTAAAATGACTAACGCCTCACAATTCTACCACTTCTACCCCTTAGGTGCCCGTGCTCTAGACAAACATTGCGAGTAAAACCAATTTTGATATATTTTTTTCTTCTAAAATGACTATCCTATTTGGGTCAAAACCTATTTTGACCCGAAATAAATCTTTACTTTTTTAAAGCGACCCTTTTGACCTGTAAGAAACCGAATTTTACCCTAACCTTCGTTGTAAAGCTTTATTAGAGTGATATTATTGTTCTGAATTATATATTGGCATCTTATGTAAGGTTACAAAGGGTTGTATTAATGACACACCTTACATTCTTAAATCGACACCTTCAATACGGGTTGTATAGGGCTATACGACCCATATAAGGCTCATTACAATTCCCCAGGCTAGTCAAAGGCTGACATTCATTGGCGTAGCTTAGTGGAGGGGGGGGGGGGGCGGGGGCGCCCGACCCCCGAACTTTTCGCTCAGTAGTGCACCGTATGTAGTTTTCGTATAGAATGTTTTAGGTATATACGTTTTCAACCCCCGATTTTATAATTTTTAAGGTATAATTTAAGGTTCGGTGACTTCCGACCCCCCGGTCGAAAATCTCAAGCTTCGCAACTGCTGACACTGTCGTCACGTGTTAACCCTATAAGCATCGTATATGGCTATGCGATGCGTATTCTACGAGGTAGAATCTATTACTCAAAAGTGTCAAAAAGTGATGGATGTGAATATTACATGTAATAATCCAAAATTTAAATTTAAATTATTAATGAGATAAAGTAAAATTATTATATAAACAAACGCATGTGTTTTAAATTTTAATATTCATGTGTTAGTTATTTTGTTAATATAATATATTTATTATAAGTATATGGGCTGATGTTATATATATTAAAAAAAAAACAAATTTTGTTTTCTTTTATTCCAATCAACAAGGCAAATTACATAAGGATAGCAGGTAGACGGCAACAAACTGCGCCGCCATCCACTTCTGAATGGAGAACCCTAACCTACTAAAAACAAAGCCTCGCCCCTGGGGGTCGTAAAGTTGCTGTGGACCACACGCTGAACTCTAGCCAAGAACCGAACCGCCTCCGGCGCCAAGGAGCCGAACGTGTCAAACGCCAGGGGGACAAAGGCATGCTGATTATTCTCACAAGCTTTCGCATGCTTTTCCACCTTCTTTGCCTCTGCTTTCATTACCGCTTGCCCCGCCACAAACCCATTTTCCCGAAACCAAGCTAGGGGGGATACACCTGTTAGATCGACACAAGCATGTTTCCCGCCCTCCAACCAAAAACTAGCATGTCCGCCGGGCGTAGGGTGGACCTCCCTTCCGCCGGGTCTGTAAGAAAATTAACCGGTGCCTCTTTCTTTGCTGAGATCCCTGCTCGTATAAGAGTGTCCATTAACGCGTCTCAAACAAGGTCATGGCGATACTTAAACCCCGCCAGCTCTCTACAGTGTAACGCATGTTCCCCGTATTTATCCAGGCATGCTTTACGGCAGACTGGGCAAGTTTCATCATTCGGAACATGGGGATCACCAGATGGTACTTAAGGATTGACCGGTACTCACCGCTGACATACGTTGACCCAGACCTTTAATAGGAATAACAGTTAAGAAATCCTAAGTGTGAGGCCTCTGTAAGATTCAATGACGGCTTTCTGGCGGGGGGGGGGGGACACATGAAAATCTTCTCCCAAACTTTGTGCGATTCGACAACAAAGGGCATTCGCCAAAGTTTTCTGTGGTTTTTTGGGGGCAGTGTCCTTGTTAGAGAAACCGCCGAGATCAAAATCAGGTAGAGATTCATGCAAGCGATCCAAGGCGCTAGCATAATCCGGGTCAGTGGTAGCAACCCCACTGTTGCGTAAGATGTGGTCCTGCAACTCCCAAGATTGAGACCTGGAAGCCACAAAGGCATTAGCAGCCACATCCGGGCCGACAGAAGGCCTAACCCACCAAGCCGCATCGGCAAGGTCGCGATCCGCCACTGGAGTTCACCAAAAAGGGCCCCCACACATGACAATGTCTTCTATTGCCTCCCGAAAACCTTTGTCAAAACATGAAACAACATCATCCACAAAGGGGGGTTGGCAAGTTCGCAAACAAATAGCAACTTTGCAACCCCATACAAGATCTAAGCAAGAGGAGTTCGCTTGAGGATCCCGCAACAAGGGAAGGTGTCCCATAAGTCAACAGCTCGCGTTGCTCTCTTAGCCGTTAGACCACTAATAAAACTGGCATCACAGCTGACTGCCCCTCCTAGCAGTTTGACACCTTTCTCCGGCCGCCCAATCTCACTGGGGAAAAGCTCAGATCGAACCTTCACCCCGTTGCATGTCGCCAAAATACCTCAGTTTTTCTAATATTAAGCCGTAGCCCCAAGGCTGGACCCTCCGAACCGATGATGTCGAGACTTTAGCAACCTGAAAAGCGTCCCCGATAACCGTCCGTCATCCAAGTACCAAGCATGGAAGGGGAGTTTGCTGTTTTCCTGCACCTGAAGCACTAAAGGGTGTAAGGCTAGGGCAAAAAGCAAAGGTCCCAAGGGGTCTCCTTGCTGGACCCTTGTGAATGCCCCGATGCGGTCATTCCCCACGTATAGCCTAGCAGGCCGGGCATACATAATTTGAACCCACGGGAATATGGAGGGGCATTGGCGATGGACCTCGCGAAGCAAAGCCGAACGGTCAACTAAATTGAAAGCGTTGGAAAAATCAACCGTAAGTATGGCCAGCGAGCCATTGAATGAAAGAATTAAGGAACTTGTTAGCGCTCTGCAGCACCGCCTCCCCCCATTGGGGACCCCCACCCCAAATTGGTAGTCCCCCAAGTACTTAACAGCTTCTTTCCCAACTTTCTTCATGGCTACTTTGGAGAACAATCTTCTCTAAATTGCCCCCACTGCTATCACACTCCGACCTGCAGCGGAATAAAAGTCGGGGCATGGTTGGGTTATCACCAAAGCTCATGATATTTACTAAGAAGTTTCATATTTATTAAATTCAAGTTACAACTTTAATATCCAACAAACAAAATACATACAAATACAAAAAAAAAACAAATCTAAATGTTTATTCCAACACAATAACTTGTTTATTCTTCTAGGCCATCCTAAGTATTTCTTTCTCAACTGGATCACCTGTATCATGTGTAAAACATGGGAGATTTTGGGTCAACAAAAGTTGGCGAGTGAACCTTGATAAAACATTTTAAATAATTGCTTGTTTTATTTATTAAAAAAATTCGTGCATAAATCACATGTGAGCAAATATATATATGTAAACAATCACAAACCACATTGAATGAATATATTGACATGAATGATGATGTATTTGAGATCAAGGCTCAATCAAACGGAGCCGATCTAATGAGGCACCTGATGCTCAACCGTATCCCACGAGGAACTGATGGGCCTAATGAAATGAGTGCACTGAAATGATAAATTAAATCCACATATAAACCACACAACAAGCAATTCACATTGATCACAAAATGATATAAGCACAAGTGTTTAAATTAAATAAAGGAATGGTACGACACATGATACACCCAAAACGTGATTAAAACGGGGAATTTGTAGAGATTCACTCACAGTGGGTGCGTAGTCTTGATTGATGACGGGTGCGCACGAGTTGAGAAATTGAACCGACGTAAGAATACTTACCTAAAATACAATGCGATAACTTGATAAATAAATAAACTAACTTTTTGATTAAAAACCTTTGTTTAGATTTTTGAGTTTATTTTTGTGATTTTTATTAATATTTAAGCCTTTGTATTTTAGGTATTTTTAAATAACTTCTCTTTTAATCTAACTATGAAATAATAAATAAATTAATAAATGGATAAATAAAAAGAAAAAGAGAGAGAAAAGAAAAAAAATATAAACTGTCAGTCTGACAAGGTCTGTCAGACTGGCCGAGCAGCGGCTTGTATGCGGGGGAGAGGCTCAAACCCGCAACCTCTAGTTCGTGTGCACGCAGCTCTTCCAACTGAGCTACGTGTCTAACCCGTAAGATTTCGGATTTTAATTATTCTTATATATATCTTGGGTTCATTCAAATTTAGTCAAGGTTTTAAAAAGGTTATACTGGATCGAACCGGGCGCGCATCAAGGGTTTCGAACCCGGGACCTTGGTGGTGTTTTGCACACAGTCCACCGCTGGACTGTGTGTCTAACCCGGTTAAATCTTGGATTTTAATTATATTTGTATACATACTGCCACTGCTATATTTCATTCAAAATAAAAACGGTTATGTGCATTAATGCGGTCATGAGCCGCATTCGAACCAGAGATGTGAAAGCTGTGTTTTGCACACAGTCCACCGCTAGACTGTGTGTCTAACCCGTTTAAATCTTGAATTTTAATTACATATAAACCGTAACCCACTTCGTCTCCTTCATTCAAATTCTTTTTACCCAGAACATCCACCCACCTAAGAACAACAGTCTCCAAATTTCCTTAAATGATTTATATAAGATAATTAAGATAATATTATATCAAAGTATCAAGAAATTTTACCGAATTGATTTAATTGGCGGTGACTGATTTCGGCTCCTGCTGAAATCCGGCGAACAGGGCTTCCGGCGATCGACAGAACTCCGCGACGGGCTGCGTCACTTGATCAAAAGTAGAATAGGTTTCGAGAGGAGGTGAGCGAGTTTGATTGTGTGGTAATGACTAGTATTTATAGATGAAAACAGGGAGGTTCGATTTTGGCGATTTGGAAGCAGTTACGATGATTGATGATGACAGACAAACTGATTTGGGGGTTGCCAAAATAGATCCCGAGCCAGCTGTCGGAGGATTCAATTCAAAAAGGATGGCGCGTGGTGATTTGGCGATGATTTGCAGGTTTTCCCGCTCGTGTATACGTGAATATAAGTGATGGTGCGCGAGATTTGTTACAATGGGTGTGTGTGGTCTAGTGGTGTTGGCGGTGTGTGGGCAACTGGGCGACCCGGGTTCGATTCCCGGTTCACCTATTTTTTTACACTTTTTAATTGCCTATTAAGAATTAAATATTTATAATTGATTATTGAGTAAATTGCACAAAACATCCTTTATGTTTCCTTAAACTTGCAGGTTCCAGCCTTAATGTTTAAAGTTGCTAAAAACAGCCTTTAAGTTTATTTTTGTTGCGGGTTCAATCCTTTACAGCTAACCACGTTATTTTCTTCAGTTAAGTTCCCTCACATGCATAACATGTGAGGGTATATTCATCATTTTGGTTGATCTTCCACCCACTTCAGTTATAAAAAAAAAAATATTTAAGTTTTAACCTAGTTTAAACAAAGTTTGGTAAAACGTACGCGACTACAGAGGAGCACGATTACCGTTTGATAGTGTTTAAGTCTAACTTGCGGGGTCCTAAGCGTCACCAGTTGCTGGATCCGACTACTGAACACGGTGTTACGAAGTTCTCTGATTTGACGGCATCGGAGTTCCGTGAGATGTATCTAGGGTTGAAGAGTCGTTTGTCGTTTCCGTCTGATGCGAATAAGGCGCCGATTCTTCCAACTGATGATAATCCTGAAGAGTTTGATTGACATGATCAAAATCTGTGTTAATCTTTACAGCTTAGTGGGCTAGCTTAACAAGATTCCTATCTTAATTCTGGGTTCGCCGAATCCGCGAAGTGCCGGAATCGGCGAAGTCGCCGGAGAAGAAGACCGGAAAAGAGCGTGTTTGGTTTTTAAAAGTTTGGTTTTATTGCACATTAGTCCCTGCGGTTAGAATTTTTTAAAATATGTTAAACCTTAAATATTCTTTTTTCTTATAATTGACGTGGGTGGAAGATCAACCAAAATGACGAATATACCCTCACATGTTATGCATGTGAGGGAACTTAACTGAAGAAAATAACGTGGTTAGCTATAAAGGATTGAACCCGCAACAAAAATAAACTTAAAGGTTGTTTTTAGCAACTTTTAAACATTAAGGCTGCAACCTGCAAGTTCAAGGAAACATAAAGCATGTTTTGTGCAATTTACTCTTGATTATTTATTATATTATTTTATTTAGCTTATTAATTATTTTATATAAGAAATTCTTAAGCAATAATGAAAATAACCGAATGACCAGAATAAATGCACTTTGATTGATAAATTGGGGCGGGCTTTCGAAACCCGATTTGTACAAATGTTACAGTATCCCCTACTTTAGAAATTTCGTCCCAAAATTTAAGTAGTAGTTGTAACTGGAAAAAGATGCGGGTACTTTTCGCGCATTGATCTTCACGTTCCCAAGTAAACTCGGGTCCTCGTTTTGACTCCCAACGCACCCTGACGATTGGAATATCGACTTCGCCTTAAGCGCTTCTCACCGAAATCCATGATTTCTACTGGTCTTTCGACGAAGTGCATCGATTCATCGACTTGAATGTCTTCTAGAGGAATATGGAGGTTTTCGCCGGCGAGGCACTTTTTCAAGTTTGATACGTGGAACGTGGGATGAATTTTGTTGAGCTCTTCTGGTAGGTCAAGCTTGTATGCTACAGGACCTATCTTTCGAGTATCTTGAAATGTCCTACATAGCGTGGTGCTAGCTTGCCCTTTTGGCCAAAACGAACCACTCCCTTCCACGGTGATACTTTGAAAAGTACTTGATCACCAATGCCAAATTCCAAAGGCTTTTCGTCGTTTGTCAGCATAACTCTTTCGACGACTTTGAGCCGCTAGAAGATTGTTTCGAATTTGAAGAATTTTGTCGGTTGTTTCTTGAATCAATTCGGGTCCGGTGATCTGCGCTTCACCAATTTCGTGCAACATACTGGAGATCGGCATTTACGACCGTATAAAGCTTCGAAAGGAGCCATGCCGATACTTGAATGGTAACTATTGTTGTACGAAAACTCGACTAACAGTAGATGAGCGTCCCAGTTCCCTTTGAAGTCTATGACACATGATCGAAGCATGTCTTCAAGGGTTTGGATGGTGCGTTCAGATTGACCATCAGTTTGAGGGTGAAAGGCGGTTCTAAGGTCTAACCGTGTACCCAAAGCGGTTTGTACGGCTCGCCATGTCCGTGAAGTGAAACGACCATCACGTTCTGAAATGATGCTTAACGGTACAGCATGACGGCTTACGATCTCGCTGATGTAGATACGAGCTAACTTCTCGTTCTTGAAGTCCTCGCGGATCGGAATGAAGTGAGCTGATTTTGTAAGACGATCAATGATTACCCATATGGTGTCATACCCACTGGAGGTGCGAGGTAACCCGGTAATAAAGTCCATGGTTATGTTTTCCCACTTCCATACAGGTATTTCGGTTGGACTAGAAGTCCTGAAGGTCTTTGATGTTCAGCTTTTACATTGGAACAGGTAAGGCACTTGGAAACGAAAACAGCGATGTCCTTTTTCATGCAGGCCACCAGTTAGTATATCGTAGGTCTTGATACATCTTATCGGCTCCTGGTGTACAGAGTATCGTGTTTTGTGTGCCTCATTCATGAGGAAATCACGAAGGTTATCACGATCAGGAATCCATATGCGGTTTAAATTGTATAGAATACCGTCGGATTTGGTTTCAATTTTGAATTCAGCTCCACATGACAGCTCATCGCGTATGTCGTTTTCTGTCAAGAAACATGTTGAGCTGCCCGGATTCGATCTTTGATGTCGGTTATGATTTGCAAACATAGAAGACGAATAGAGTTCACATATCCTTTTCGACTGAGTGCATCGGCCACCACGTTTGCCTTCAGGATGGTACCGAATTTCACAGTCGTAGTCGTTGATTAGTTCGACCCATCTCGTTGCCTCATATTCAACTCTTTCTGGTTGAAGATATGTTGGAGACTCTTGTGGTCAGTGTATATTTCACACTTGGTACCGTAGAGTAATGTCTCCATATCTTGAGAGCGAACACAACGGCTCCAAGTTCCAGGTCTGGGTGGTGTAATTCTTCTCATGAACTTTGAGTTGCCTAGAGGCATAGGCTATCACTTTTCCTCTTTGCATCAATACACAGCCTAGTCCTTGCCCTGATGTGTCGCAATAAACCACAAAGTTATCGCAACCCTCAGGGAGTGTAAGGATAGGTGCGTCACAAAGCCTTTGCTTTAAAGTTTGGAAGGCCTCCTCTTGCTTAGGTCCCCAAATGAAGGGTTTTCCTTTGTGAGTCAAGGCCGTGAGCGGTACGGTGATACGAGAAAAATTAGCAATGAAGCGTCGGTAATAACCAGCCAAACCAAGCAATGACCTAACTTCGGTAGGGGTAGTGGCGCTTGCCATTCCTATACTGCCTTGATTTTTGAAGGATCGACAAGTCATTGACGACATGACCAAGGAATTGTACTTCTCCTAACCAGAATTCGCATTTTGAGAACTTAGCGTAAAGCTTTTCAGTCCTTAAGAGTGTAAGAATGAGTTGAAGGTGTCGCTCATGGTCGGATTCTGACTTGGAGTAGATAAGAATGTCTTCGATGAAGACTATGACAAAACGGTCGAGGTAGGGTTTGCATACCCTATTCATTAAATCCATGAAGACAGCGGGGGCTTGGTTAAACCGAAGGGCATAACCATGAACTTGTAATGACCATAGCGAGTTCGGAAGCGGTTTTTGGGATATCTTTTTCGCGCACTCTAAGCTGATGATAACCAGAACGAAGGTCGATTTTGGAAAAATAGGTGGCGCCTTGAAGTTGGTCCAGGAGGTCATCAATGCGAGGCAGTGGATAGCGATTCTTAACCGTCAACTTGTTGAGTTCTCTATAATCAATGCACATGCGAAACGTTCCATCTTTCTTCTTCACAAAAAGAACAGGCGCACCCCAAGGCGATGAGCTAGGACGTTATGTATCCTTTGTTAGTCAACTCTTGCATCTCGGATGGGGCTAACCTATAAGGGGATTTTGCGACCGGTGTAGCGCCAGGCACAAGATCGATTCGAAATTCGACTTTCTCACAGAGGAAGTCCTGAAACGTCGTCGGGAAAAACTTGCGGGAATTCTTTCACAATTGGAATATCTTCGAGCTTTCTCTCCTTGCCTCCCTTCTTGACAACGTGAGCTAGAAATGCGACGTAGTTCTTGCGGAGATAACTTCGGGCTTGAAGACAGGACATCAATTTGAGTCCTTTCGAAGGGGTTCCCCAAAGATACGTAGTGTCTGACCGTCAGCGAGCGGAATACGAATGAATTTTTCATGGAACACCACTTCAGCGTGATGCTGGCTGAGCCAGTCCATGCCGATGATAACATCGAAACTTCCCAATTTCATAGGAATGAGATCAATTGGGAAATCGTGATCATTTAGGGTGAGAGTACAATTGCGTATAATAGAATTTAATGAAGTGGGTTTCCCGTAAGCAACTTCCACCATCAGAGATTCAACAAGATTATCACGAGGTTGGTCGAGGATAGATTTGAATTCTAAAGACACAAAGCTCTTATCCGCACCAGTATCGAATAATATGGATGCATAACTACCATTTATGAGAAACGTACCGTTGACCACATTGTTGTCAGCCCTGGCTTGGTTGGCATTGATATTGAAAGCTCTTCCTCTAGCAGGTAGAGGAGCTTGGTTAGCTTGGTTTACCGGGTTTGCTTGAGCTTGGGCATGGATGATGTTCACCAGGCGTGGGCAAGTGTTCCTGAAGTGGTTTGAGTCTCCACAATTGAAACAGGCTCGCATGGGTTGCATCATGGGGTAGTTGGGTTGGTAATAAGGTTGGGCTGCGAGTGGTGCAGGTGGTAGAAGTAAGGGTTGTTGGGCTTGGCCCACCATTTGATTTTGGGTTTGGGTTGGAGGTTGACGGCGGTTTAATCGCTGAAGGGTACGGCAGGTTTGGATGGTGTGACCCGCACGACCACAACTGGTGCAATGTTGGCAGGGGTTTTCAGGAGGGTGATGGTATTGACAACGGTTACACTTCGGGTGTGGGCCAGTGTATGGCCTTTTGAATGGTGCGGCTGGTGGGGCAACTTGGGTGATTGGTGCAGCAGTGATGGGAGGGTTGGTTTGGGTGACAGCAAAATTCTTGCCATTTCGCTTCCTCTTACCAGCAAACTTCAAGGATGAAACTGGGTGGTTTGGAGTTGGGGTCTCTGTAACATTCGTCGAAAAGCGGGTTTCCAAAACCCACTTCGTTTATTAATCTAATATCCAGTTATAATTTTCGTTGCATATTTATTGCTCAAATTAATTTTAAACGATACATAATTAATAAATATATTAGAATTTAAAAACCATTATTAAAAATTACTAATAAATAATGAATAAAAAAAATTAATGTAGACGCCGGGTTTCGAACCCGGGTCTCGCCTATAACCAAACACACACCACACCACTCCGCCACACATTTCATTTGTAACAAATACAGAAACAAATAACATATAAGTAAACCCGAAACTCAAAATCGGTAATCAGCGCGCCCAAATCCACAGTTGCCGGAAACACCGAAGATTTCGCGAATCACGACCGTTTCCTTTGACTGAAACGCGTGAACTAATTTCGGCATCGGTTATAACCGATGTCTAGCCCCCAATGTCAGACGTAACCACCGGAAAATCTTGACCGCGAACCTTGACCTCGATTCAAACCCAATCCAGCCGTTCATCCCTATAAATACTCACCCAAACATCTCGTAAACTTTTCGCTCTCAACTGCACTTTCTTTCCGAGGTTGCATTTCCTCAAAAGCTCGTCGCCGGAGATTTCCAATTTCGCCGGAACATCGCCGGAATCGTTGATCAGAAAACCGTATCCGCTCGTCAGACGGTATAACTGTCTAAACTTCTCTACTATCTTTTGATTTATAATTTAGTTGTTCAAACCAATGATCAAAAACTGCTAAAACAGTTCACCTAACCGGAATCCGCAAAACAGAACCCAAGAATCTTGCCGGAAAATCTGAAGAAGACACTCTGTGATTGGTACATCTTATTCCTTAACTTCCTTCTTCTACTCCAATTCAATCAATCATAAGCGTTGTTGGTCAATTAAACAAACAATCGGTTTCACTGTTCGGTAATTCGAAAAGTGAAGAAGACGAAGAAAAAAAAAACATGTGTATAAGTATAATTAATCTTGATGTTTTAACCAGGTTAGACACACAGTCCAGCGGTGGACTGTGTGCAATTACAAAGCACACGTCCCGATTTCGAGTCCGGTCAGATTCATATTAATATTAACCGCTTCCCTTTTTCTTTAAACCAAATACGCTAACATGCTGTAAGATGTTAAGTATAATTAAAACCAGTACTTTAACCGGGTTAGACACACAGTCCAGCGGTGGACTGTGTGCAATTATAAAGCATACGTCACGGGTTCGATTCCAGACTCGCACACCGGTTCGACAGTTTAAATTCTTTTTAAAAAATTGAATAATTTCGGAATAATCTGAATAGTATATAAATATAATTAAAATCAGAAATATTTCGGGTTAGACACGTAGCTCAGCTGGTAGAGCTGCGTGCACGTAAACGAGAGGTCCCGAGTTCGAACCTCACTCAGCGCATACGAACACAACAGTCCGACCGGTCAACGGTCAACAGTCAACAGAGTCAAAAAGTCGACATTTTTTTATTTTATTTATTTATTTTTTATTTATTTATTTAATCAGAAAATTATTTAAAAATACTTAAAAATAATATTTTTTTTAAAGTTAGAAAATGTCCCTAAACTCACAAAAATAAATCTAAAAATCCTATTAAGATTATGAATTAAAAGTATTAATCTCAAATAAAATCCATTTATTTACCGAACCATTTCGTTATATTTTTAGGTTAGTTTTTCCTCGTTGATCAAATCCTAAAATTCGTGCGCATCCAACGTCATCAAAGAAACGCACTCACTGTGAGTGAATCCTTACAAATTCCCCTTTTTATTCATGTTTTGGGGTGTATCATGTGTCGCTTTAATTAATTCAATTATTCAAACTCGTGCTATTACCATTGTATGATCTAAACTCGATATGTAAATATTGTTTGTGTTGTGATGCGTGTTTACATTTTGTCAAGTTGCGTGCAAATCATTCATTAGGCCCATCAGTTCCTCGTGGGAGACGAGTTGAGCATCAGGTGCCTCATTCGATCGGCTCCGTTTGATTGAGCCTTGATCTCATTGTTCATCATTTGGTGTGTGCTTGTGCATTGTTTGATATTATGTGTTTTGTGATTAAATTTACATTTACGTTTATTCATATTTGGTTATGCACAATTTTATTCAAATAACCAACATAACTAATCCTTTCAAATATTTAAATAAGATTCACTCGCCAACTTTTTGTTGACCCAAAACCCTATTTTTACACATGATACAGGTGGACAGGTTGAAGCAAGGAACACATAGGAAATTGCCTTAGAAGAAAAATAATGAAGTCATGAAAAATGTATTTGAACATGTTGTACTTGTATGTTTATTGTAATGTTCTTCTTTAAAACGAAATAATAAATATGAAACTTTATAGTAAATGTCATGAGCTTTGATGAAAACCCAATCATGCCCCGACTACCATTTTCCGCTGCGGGTTAGGGTGTGACAGTCTCAATGGGTGTTTTCTTCTTCTCATCCTTGAATTTGCCGTTTCAAATGCAATTCTCAGTGAGTTCCGTAGCTAACTCCATTGCGGCTTCAAGTGTTGCAGGCGAAGTGCTTAAAACCGAATCTTGGATTTTCGAGGGGAGGCCTCGAATGTAGTGTTCGACTAGACAGTATAATGGGGTGAACAGATTGGGGATCATCTGGTTCAACTCGAGAAATCTCTTATTGTATGAAGTGTGGTCTCCTTCCTTTTGTTTCAATGCGTGAAACTCGTCTTCTAGCTTTTTGATTTCGCTTCTTGGACAGAAGCGTCTCGTCATGATTTCCCTTAACTCTTCCCATGTTAAGGCCATGGCATCTTCAACACCTCGCTTACCCATTTCCGTGTTCCACTAGGTAAGGGCTACCCCAAACAACCTTCCAGTCGCGTAATGCACCTTACGGTCCTCGGGATAGTTGCAATTGAGAAAGGTGTTTTCCATCTCCTCAAACCAGTGAAGGAGAGCGGTGACACCTTCAGTCCCTTCATATTTTGGGGGATCGCAGGATTTGAAGTGTTTGTAGGTGCATTTGGGGGTTTGGGAGGAGGGTTGGCGACGCTTTGGTCTTCTTGGTTGGGAGGGTTGATGGGATTAGCTGTGAGAGCTTGTTGAACTTGTATCACGATGTCAGGAAGCATTGCGACCATTTGTTTAGCAATTTGCGTGGCCAAGCGTTCGTTTGACTTTCCTGACCTTCTACCTCCACGTAATTGCCTAGCTGACATCTACAGGAACATATGTAGGAAGATTGTGAGTTCAAGAATTTCCTAGGTGTCATGTGTCGAAAAAAAATGAAAACAACATAACTGAAATAATTTAACTACATCCATAGGATGTTTTGGGCTTGCTCATGTTTGGGCCTCCAAGTGTCCCCCATACCATTGCCTGTGTAGTCATGTGGGCCCCCATGACTATTGGGATTGGTAGGATTCACATTGGTGTCGGCGGGTTAACACTCGCACCACCCAAATGAAAATCGTAAAACATGATTGCGAGATGCATGGTAGGAGGGTGTCCAGGTGTAGACACAATGACAACTCAAAGTGGGGTTAGCTCACACGACGTTTGGTATAGCATGCTTTGGCCTAATAGGTCCTTCGTACTCTCATCGTTAGTCCCCAGGTAGGCAAACTGGTCCTTTATTTTGGATTTATACGAATGCCAAGCCTAGACAGGACGTTCCGACTACCGGTACTCGTACCCTTCCAGTTACTACATGCCCGTCGTGAAAACTCACTTTGATGTGATTTGAAAAATAAGAAATCATCGCAAAAATCATGGAAATCATGAGGTGTGTGCTTTCATAGATATGGCATGTTATGAGGATATGAACTATGATGAGCATTGCATATTAACATGTACTTGTGAGAGTGCTTGCATGATATTGGGTGTGAAAATAAACATGAAACATATAAACATCATGAATTTTGCATGGAACACATAAACAATTAAAATTTAATCAACTATAGTATAGGCTCTAAGGGTCTAGTAACCTATCCTATATCCCTATAGCCACAAGCTCTGATACCAATCTGTCACACCCCGACCCGCAGCGGAATAAAAGTCGGGGCATGGTTGGGTTATCACCAAAGCTCATGATATTTACTAAGAAGTTTCATATTTATTAAATTCAAGTTACAACTTTGAATATCCAACAAACAAAATTCATACAATACAAAAAAAAAACAAATCTAAATGTTTGTTCCAACGCAATAACTTGTTTATTCTTCTAGGCCATCCTAAGTGTTTCTTTCCTCAACTGGATCACCTGTATCATGTGTAAAACAGGGGAGATTTTGGGTCAACAAAAGTTGGCGAGTGAACCTGATAAAACATTTTAAATAATTGCTTGTTTTATTTATTAAAGAAAATTCGTGCATAAATCACATGTGAGCAAATATATATATGTAAACAATCACAAACCACATTGAATGAATATATACATCATGATGATGTAATATATATGACATGAATGATGATGTTTTTGAGATCAAGGCTCAATCAAACGGAGCCGATCTAATGAGGCACCTGATGCTCAACCGTATCCCACGAGGAACTGATGGGCCTAATGAAATGAGTGCACTGAAATGATAAATTAAATCCACATATAAACCACACAACAAGCAATTCACATTGATCACAAAATGATATAGCACAAGTGTTTAAATTAAATAAAGGAATGGTACGACACATGATACACCCCAACGTGATTAAAACGTGGAATTTGTAGAGATTCACTCACAGTGGGTGCGTAGTCTTGATTGATGACGGGTGCGCACGAGTTGAGAAATTGAACCGACGTAAGAATACTAACCTAAAATACAACGCGATAATTTAAATAAATAAATAAACTAACTTTTTGATTAAAAACCTTTGTTTAGATTTTGAGTTTATTTTTGTGATTTTTATTAATATTTAAGCCTTTGTATTTTAGGTATTTTTAAATAACTTCTCTTTTAATCTAACTATGAAATAATAAATAAATAATAAAATGGATAATTAAAAAGAAAAAGAGAAAAGAAAAAAAATATAAACTGTCAGTCTGACAAGGTCTGTCAGACCGGCCGAGCAGCGGCTTGTATGCGGGGGGAGAGGCTCGAACTCGCGACCTCTAGTTCGTGTGCACGCAGCTCTTCCAACTGAGTTACGTGTCTAACCCGTAAGATTTCGGATTTTAATTATTCTTATATACATATTGGGTTCATTCAAATTTAGTCAAGGTTTTAAAAAGGTTATACTGGATCGAACTGGGCGCGCATCAAGGGTTTCGAACCCGGGACCTTGGTGGTGTTTTGCACACAGTCCACCGCTGGACTGTGTGTCTAACCCGGTTAAATCTTGGATTTTAATTATATTTTTACTGCCACTGCTATATTTAATTCAAAATAAAAACAGTTATGTGCATTGATGCGGTCATGAGCCGGATTCGAACCAGAGATGTGAAAGTTGTGTTTTGCACACAGTCCACCGCTGGACTGTGTGTCTAACCCATTTAAATCTTGAATTTTAATTACATATAAACCGTAACCCACTTCGTCTCCTTCATTCAAATTCTTTTTACCCAGAACATCCACTCGCCTAAGAACAAAGTCTCCAAATTTCCTTAAATGATTTATATAAGATAATTAAGATAACATTATATCAAAGTATCAAGAACTTTTACCGAATTGATTTAATCGGCGGTGACTGATTTCGGCTCCTGCTGAAATCCGGCGAACAGGGCTTCCGGCGATCGACAGAACTCTGGTGACGGGCTGCGTCACTTGATCAAAGAGTAGAATAGGTTTCGAGAGGAGGTGAGCGAGTTTGATTGTGTGGTAATGACTAGTATTTATAGATGAAAACAGGGAGGTTTGATTTTGGCGATTTGGAAGCAGTTACGGTGATTGATGATGACAGACAAACTGATTTGGGGGTTGCCAAAATAGATCCCGAGCCAGCTGTCGGATTCAATTCAAAAAGGAAGGCGCATGGTGATTTGGCGATGATTTGTAGGTTTTCCCGCTCGTGTATACGTGAATATAAGTGATGGTGCGCGAGATTTTGTTACAATGGGTGTGTGTGGTCTAGTGGTGTTGGCGGTGTGTGGGCAACTGGGCGACCCGGGTTCGATTCCCGGTTCACCTATTTTTTACACTTTTTAATTGCTATTAAGAATTAAATATTTATAATTGATTATTTATTATATTATTTTATTTAGCTTATTAATTATTTTATATAAGAAATTCTTAAGCAATAATGAAAATACCGAATGACCAGAATAAATGCACTTTGATTGATAAATTGCGGCGGGCTTTCGAAACCCGATTTGTACAAATGTTACAACAGCAATGGGGCGAATTCCATTATCAGGCTTCAACAAAGGGGTTAGGGGGGCCGAAGCAACAAAATCCGCAAGCACCTTAGGACATAACCCCCCTAGCCAAAGGTTTACCACTTCAGTGATGGCAATAAGCAGTCCCGAGGCAGTCGCCGACCCCTCGCCGCTAAGAGCGTCCAACAGGTGTTGGGCCCGCAGGCCATCACGCCACAAGATGTCCCTTTCGGGAAAGATTTCACACACCTGTGGACGGAGTCTTCATCCACGGATAATGCAGGTTGTGAAAGAGGAGTTGAAGGGAGGTTCGGGGGTGACGCGAAGGGATGTTTATCGATAAGGGCTTGCATGGTAGATCCCCGGGGAGCAACCCCACTGGAACACAACACTCCCCACTGGAACACAACACCTTAACTGCAATGAAGTGACCATCACGCACTTTCATGAGACATTGCTTGATGTTATATTAAATCAAAGAAAAAGAAAAATGAAGGGGTGTGTCTAGTTGCAAATTCTGACCCTTGATGGCTTTCCACGTATTAACATCCGAGATAAAACTTGGTCACCAAGTTGTTAAAAAAAAAGAAAAGAAAAAGGAAACAGCCATGTATCAGGGCTTTTGCCACGTTTCCGTCGAATCACCATTTGTTTTAGGACACTTGTTGTTTTCATACGATCCGAACTCAACTATAAATACTAAGTTCAGGTTATTTGAATATCACCATCTCATTTCCATGAAACAGTTTATCTCTCTCATTCTAAACTTATTTTTCCGAAGAAATCTATATTTTCCGGCAAGCCTTCCTATTTTTCCGGCGACTCGCTAGCATCACCCATAAACTTCCATTTCACTTTAAACAGGTATCGTCCCTATTCATTGTTATCATGCACATATACATTCTTTTTATATTTGAGAAGAACTAGATTTAAAAGGAAAATGTATTTTTTCTTGCAAGCGTATTGTTAATTTGGTTGCTGTGTAAGTGTTGAGGAAGATGATGATAGAGAGTAAGGCCTATCATATATAGATATGTAAACCTACTCCTCTTAACATGATATTTTTATAAGTTCTTACTAAACTAGTCTTAAGACCCCGCGTTGCAGGGTAGGGTCGTAAAATCGTGCTACCAGCATTGCGGGGTAGGAAAGTAAAACTGTGCTAAATAACAACTAAATGGCGACAAAAACTGGAAAACGATGTAAACAAAAGCACGAATTTTAACACTTAGTGACTCATGTGACGTAAAAACATAGACAAAGTTAAATTTATATCAACACGTATTAGAAAGTCAAAAAGGTTAAAAACAAACTTGAGAGACCAAATATGATTAGTAAACACCATACTAAAACAGCCAAATCCGAAAAAAAACTTGAAACAAAATTAAATAAAAAAGTAAACTCTTTTAAGTTTATCATGTAAAACAAAAAAGAAATAAAAAAGAAAAAAGTCACAAAAGACAAAAAACTACTATACCTTCAAATGTTATCAATTAATACATACTAGGAATCTCTCAACGCGCGTTGCGGCGGAGAATCTATGTACAAACTAAATGGGTATATTAAACTCTAGGAAAACAATGCGAATGTATATTAAAAACACTTGTGTCGAAATGTAGATAAAAACACATATGACGGTATATTTGCAAATAACGAAAAGGTTACGTCCTAAATTAAACTCGAGTAAAACCGTAAAATATCCAATTTATTATAATTAATAAATAAATTTGATAAAAAATAAGATAAAACTATAATTATTCTAAAAATCATTAAAAATATGTGAAAAATATAACACACAATTTGTTTAAAATATTTAACACTTAGACTAAAAAGTATTTGAGTATAAAATTATGAATTATTTTTATTTTCTATTTGGTTTATAAAATTGAAGTAAAATAATGCGTCTAGGTTTTATGTGGCTAAAGCTCAAAAAGAAGAAATTTTAATGACTAAAATACAAAAAAAAATTATTGTACTTAACATGATGTATTTAATATAATATAATATAATATATTAAGTTTTAGTATTGAATTTAAAAGAATTACTAAATAAAGGACACCTGTCAAGGTAAAACCTAAAATAATTGTGGTAAAAAAAAAGAAAACATAAAAACTTTGTGGTAAAAAAATAGAAATTTAGTTTTGAATTTAAAAAGCATAAAAACTAAATAAAGGAGACTTGTCAAGATCAAAACTTAAAAGAGTGGTGATAAAAAAAGAAAACATAAAAACTTTATGGTAAAAAATAAAAACTAAAAATACCTTATAGTGAATTAATATATATTATAATTATAATATATGAATGGTTTATATATTAATTTTATAACAGGAGCATTATTACTAAATAGTAATATTTTTAAATAAGTTAAAATTATAGTGTTAATGAAGGAAAGTATAAGTTTGTTTAACTTTTACAAAATGTTAAAATTTTGAAGGCGATAGATCATATATACAGCTAATAGTGTTAACTAATGTTTATTAACTGGTTATAATAATTATAAATATTGTCTTTTAAGGTTTTATACAACAATAATGATTAAATCTTAATTATATATATTTTAAATTTATGATCATTATTAATAAATTTATAATGCTATATTTATATAAAATTATTATTATTATCTTTGTTATTATTATTTGTTATTATTATTAATTATAACTTACAACTACAAGTAACGTCTAGAAAAAAAAAGTATATCTAAAATATTACTTTGTTGAACTACAACAATATTTGAACTTAGTGAAATTCACATTTTTATACCGTATGATAATATATAGTCATCTCATATTTTAAGGCCATGTCTATTCACACATACCTTGTGTCTATTCACACACCTGTAGTGTCGAGCTGTGGCTAAAGTGCGATGTTTTGTCCGGTCAATCAGACAAAGCCTGACGGGTCTGTTGACATGACCAAAACGCCGAGCTTTGCTGCGTTTTGGTCCTGTCAACGAGACAAAAGACTGACACCCGGTCAGTCTTTTGTCTGGTTGACAGGACCACAACGCTGTCAAAGCTCGGCGTTTTGGTCCAGTCAACGGACCCGTCATTCTTTGTCTGGTTGACCGGACCAAAACGCCGCGCTTTGGCCACAACTTGACACTGCAGGGTGTGGAAATAAGTTGGGGGTGTGTGAATAGCAAGCCCCTATTTTAAACTCTCGAATGAGAAGACTGATTATAAATAGCATGTCTAAATAAAAATATGACCACGTTGTAGGCTTTTGAGAAGTGTCTCGTCGCAATCTAAGATTTGTTTCAATTTTGTGATCATCGCTAAAGGTACGGATAGAATCCCTTCCTTAAATACATGTCATTTGGCCTTCGGGCATATGATTTCTTATTTTTAAATTCGGCATCAAGTTTATATTACCAAAATGTTACATGTTTATAAAGTTTACGTGTTTATAAATTTACAAGTTTAAGGTTACGCACATGTATTATATTACCTAAGTCAGTCCCCTTTCTGTGAGGATGACCATAGACCCATCATTGTGGCATAAAATGATGTGGCACCATCCGTGACGGTGAGTTGAGTTCATGGCGTCTCTTCTGTTTTAGTCTACGGACTTCTGTTCAGAGGCGTATGGATCCATCCTAGTAAAAAGTAAATAAAGTCTGATATCTGGTGAATGGTCAGTGTGATTTGGCCACACTCCATTCATGTCTAGATGCATGGGCTAGCTACCCTGCATCACCCGCTGTAACAAAATAAACCTTCTGGACTTCGGGTAAATCTGTATATCATATTCTGATAACATTTGTTATACTTCTTTAATATATTTTGAATTATGAAAACTTAGCGTTTTTGTTAAAACAAAGATTTTTGAAGAACTTAGCCTTTTTTTCTCAGATAAATGTAAAGCCTTCTTGCTTCCCTCTATCCGCGCATTGGGCAAAACTTTCAAATTTTGCTCAAACATACGTTTTTGTGTTTTCCTTCTTTACGTCAGGTTATCAAGACAATCTGGGACAGGATGCGGAAAAGTGTTCGAGCTTATGAAAAAACACTCTTGTAGAAATAAATTTACTATATTGGATATCATATTGTCATTAAGTTGTAAAGCCTTGTAATTGATTTAAGTGTTAAAGGAAGTATGTTTTTTATCTGACTCTATAATAGTGATACATCAGCCCGTTCTGGTTGGGGTGTTACATTACGTCAGCCCTATATGGATCGTATAGGGCTATACGATACTTATTGGTATTTAAAAAACCATTTCAATATTCTGCCTTTATAAACAGCGAAAGAAACGTGAAATTTTCATTGTTTCTTCTTCGCTGCAAACGATTCCACCATGTCTTGGCTTGATATCAGTTACGTTTTAGGCGAGTTGTCCGGCAACAACACCAACACGTTTATTTTGGAAAGCAGTGTGGTATAGCATTTGTTCACTTGTTTGTGTGTTCTGTTTATGAAATTCTTATCACGTAGTTGTTTAGGAGGGGCATGTTGTCCCTGAATCTAACAATGAGAGAGGAAATAATGTCATGCAGAGGAGGTCGTGCTCGGCGATCGTTCCCATCATAAGGAATCGTTGTTGCCAGACATGAAGGAGGTAAGTATTTATTTACTTATTTGTATTCGGCGATAAATTTACCTTTACCTTTTACCCGTTGTTTTTTTAGTTAGTTGTTCCCTGCGAACCGTCGTTGCAACATTTATTTACTTATTATTAATCAGGCTTTGGATGTACCATTATCTTTTAACTGTTGCTTTTTTTTTTCAGGTTATTGTGCCTAGCGGTGATTATAGTTACAGGTGTTCGGTTTACGAAGACGGTTACGGTGCCTCGTACGGACAAAAAGACTATGCCAATAACTTTTCGTTAGTGGTGCCTCATGTGTACAACAAGACGTTGGTGAACCTTCTTACGCCCAAGAGTCATTGGGTGACGAGCAACACGCTTACCCTGAAGTTTCGTACAAAACTGATCAGGTATGAATAATATATATTTTGTTTAAAATCTTACTATAAATGTTATATATTTTTTTAAAATGTATTATGAATGTTTTCTATTTTTGTTAAAAAATTATTGTAAATGTTACACGTATTTTTTCGCTTATGATTTTATATCCGACAATGAATTGGAACCGGTAAATAGAAGGGTTTAGCCAACGGATACGTTATTGTTACTAGACGGTCCAAGGATCATTGGACATGTCTCCAATGTTGTTGTAGTGGCGAGCATGAGAGTAAGGCCACTGTTAGGAAAACTGGCAACGAAAAATGTGGATGCCCTTTTATGATGATAGGTCGTCTCGACCAAAGTTATCGAGCTTGGCGGATAGATTATCTGCACAAGCATTATACCTAGAAACATAACCACGGCCCTGTTAAACATCTGGAGGGTTACGTGTATGCCAGGAGACTTACTCCTAATGAGTTTAGACTAGTGCAAGAGCTGACAAATAAAGACATACAACCACATACAATCTGGAAAGCCATATCCGAATAGAACCCTAAAAACAAATATGTTCCAAAGGACATACACAACGTTCGCCAAAAGATTAGGACCTCAAAGTTCGATAAAAAACGACTCCCATGAAGAGACTGGAACAAATCCTCTAGGAGAAAAAGTTGACCTATTACATACAGGCGGAACCTTCCACTAACATCGTTGAGATTATATTTTTCTGTCACGACAAGTCCTTTGAAATGTGGCGGGCGTTCCCGCATGTGCTTATGATCGACACGAACTACAAAATAACATGTACAATCTTCCATTTT